>JARBWK010003117.1:0-13209 GCA_030556195.1 Anolis apletophallus | reverse complement strand
CCTCATGTTGTGGTGACCCTTCCCCATCACATTCCCTCTGTTGCTACGGCCTCACTGCAGTTTTGCTGCTGTTTTGAATCGTAATGCTAATTCTAGTATTTCCTGGTGGTCGTGGGAGTCCTGCATGCCAAGTTTGGTCCAATCCCATCGTTGGTGGAGTTCACAATGCTCTTGGATTGTAGGAAAACTATAAATCCCAGCAACTGTTCCAGTGTGCCTTCCCTGAATAAAGTAAACAACGTCCTACTCTGACCAATTCCCTGCACAATGTCCCCAGAAGCACTTTCATTCCCCGCTGGGTGGATCTCCTGGCATGACCCTCGGAAACCCTCCTGCTTAGAGACATCCGACCTCTCTTCGCGCTTAGGGTTTGTTATTCAAATGTTAACATACTGAAGCAGAATACAATTAGGAGTTATGGAACTCCGAGTACAACTTAACTTTGCCAAGCTGCTATTCGTGCGGGTTCAAGGATGAGGAAAATCACACGACCACTGTGAAGTAGGTGAAAATCAAAAGGTTTATTTCTCACCAGCTGGTGGGCCTTCTGCCAACAGAACACGCTGCAGATCAGGGGCAAAAGACCCCGTCACTTCTCATACAAAGACATTTATACCTCAATGGAGTCATTCCAGTTAAAAGCCCACCCTTCTTCATGGATAAAAACAATCATAATTGGCTGGTGATTTCAGTTGATTACATGACATTTCATTAAACCAATAAACAATTCATTTTCATTAGCATCATTTCAAAGTTACACCTCTAAGATGAGAACAATAACCATTTCTATGTTAGTTCTTTCTCATGGCTCTATATCAGAACTTCTTCTCTCGATGTCCTCTAACTGCAACATTAACTCCCGGGCTCCGTGCCAGCAGCGGAGGGGGTCAGACTTCTCCATTCGCATTAAGTTTCCCATTAGCACTATCTGTGCTGTTTTTCCACCCATCTAGCCTATGTTATCTCAAATCCGGCACAGGATGTATTAAGAAGCCTTAATCACAGTGTTATTCATTGGGATGAGTGCCTGCATGATTCTTGGCACCAGAACCCACATCTTTTTTTTTTTAATGATTTTTATTAGTGATTTTCATACACATATTTAAAAGAAAGAGATGTGAAGGAAAAGAGACAACAAAGTGAGGAGCAAGAAGGGAAGGGGAAGGGGAGGGGGGGAAGAGGGAAGCCTGGATACAGAAGGAGGGGAATGTGATACACAAAAGAGAAGAAGCAGAAAAACCGTATTGTTGACTTCACCACGCTTCCGCAGGGTATAACAAAACTTGAGTTTACACTTGGATTTCCAAGTTAGTCTGGGATTAAGTCACCCCCACTGTCCAAACTCTTTTTGGCTTTCTTTGTTTACGCCTTGGCTTCTTGGTTTATATTCACCGTTTTCAAGTATTTTAATGTATGTTTCCAGTCTATTTTGTTGTTTATGTTCTGATCTGTGACTATGCTCTTTAAAATGTCCATATCAACTACATCTCTAAGTTTGAGCAACCAGTCGCTCACCTTCGGTGGATTCTTGTTTTTCCATTGCTTAGCAATTTCAATTCTAGCCGCTGCCGATAAATAAAAGAAAATTTTATCCTCGCTGCATTCCATGTCAAAATCCATGATATTAATCAAATAATAATCTGGCTTCAGTTCATATTTCAAATTCAAAATTTTCCTTGCATGGAAATGAACCTCCTTCCAGAACGCTTTTATACTCTTGCACGCCCACCAACAGTGTATAAAAGATGCCTTCCTCTCCCCACATTTCCAACAACTGTCCTTCACATTTTTATAGTACTTTGCCAGCCTCTCAGGCGTGAGGTACCAATGGTGGAACATCTTGAGCCAGTTCTCAGTAATGTTCGTGAAGCCTGCATATCGTATTTTTACTTTCCACACGGTTTCCCAATCTTTGAGCAAGATTGAGTGGCCAAGCTCTTGTGCCCACTTCACCATGGTATCCTTTATTTGCTCAGGCTCCGTATCCCATTCTAAGAGCTTGTTATAGATCAGGGAGATTGTTTTCCTCTCCGAATTCATAATTCTGTCCCAGATGGTCTCCTTTGCCTCAAAGTCTTTCTTCAGATCCTGTTTGAAGAGCTCCCTTACCTGGGCATATTGAAACCAAGTGATGTAAACCCCTTGTTCTCGAAGGGACTCCAGTGTCTTTAATTGCCATCCCGTTGGGGCTCTTTGTATCAACTGTTTATATGTATGCCAATCATGTAGTGGAATCTCCTTCATGTGCAGAGCTTCTGTGGGTGAAATCCATTGTGGGGTTTTTTGGTGGAAGCGCTCTTTGTATTTCTTCCAGATTTTCATTAAAGCCGCTCTAATAAAATGGCTAGAGAAGTTCTTTTCGACCGAGCATTTGTCTTGCCATAAATAAGCGTGCCAACCACGACGCAGATCTGCCCCTTCCACCATCAGGATTCTCCTTTTCGCCAGGGTGGACCAGTCCTTAACCCAGCTAAGAACAGCTGCATCGTAATACAGCTGGAGGTTGGGTAGGGCCATACCCCCTCTCTCCTTCCTATCACTCAGTGTCCTGTAGCTGATCCTTGCTTTCTTACCACCCCAAATAAATTTGAGGATGTCCGTCCTCCATGTTCTAAAACTATAGTTGGTTCTCAGTATCGGAAGGTTTTGAAAAAGGAACATCATTTTAGGGAGCACTTTCATTTTGATGACGGCAATCCTCCCCGTCAAGTTCAGGTTGAGATGTTTCCAGGCCTCTAGCTTCTTTTTAATGGCTGTCCATGTTGTTTCATAGTTATTTTTGAGTAACTGGTTGTTACTTGCCGAGAGGAGGATTCCAAGATACTTCACCTTGCCAGCTATTTCAAAATGGGAGACTTCGTGTAGACGGTTTTTCCTCTCTTTTTTGATATTCTTCGTTATGATTTTAGTTTTCTCCTTATTCATTCTAAAACCGGCTAAGACCCCGAAGTCAGTTATTTTCTTTGACCATTTTAAAATTTCCTCCAGCGGGTTCTCTATGATACAGGCAATATCATCGGCAAAAGCTTTAATCTTGATCTCCTCCCCCCTAATTCGAAGGCCTTTTAGTTCTTTGTCCCTTCTGATTGCCTCCAACAGGGGCTCTAAGACCATGATGAACAGGAGGGGCGACAATGGACAGCCTTGCCTTGTTCCCTTCTGGATAATAATTCGGCCTGCTGGTTCACCATTCACCAGCAGATTGGCTGACTGTTCGGAGTAGATTGCCTGAATTGCCTTCCCAAAGTTAAACCCCATGTCTTTTTCCATAATCAGTTGCTTCATGAATTCCCAACTAGTGTTATCGAACGCCTTCTCGGCGTCGACGAAAAGGAGTCCTAACTCTTTCTGGGGGTTTTTTTCATAGAATTCTATGACGTCAATCATAGTTCTGATGTTATCTTGTAGGTGCCTGTTGGGCAAAAAACCCGCTTGGTCTTCATGGATGACGTCCTTAAGATAGTTCTTTAACCTGTTGGCCACAACTGCTGCAAAGATTTTATAATCCTGGTTCAGGAGAGAGATTGGTCTGTAGTTCTTGACCTGGTATGGATCTGTTCCCTCCTTATGGATAAGAATAATATTTGCATTCTTCCAGGTGTCAGGGATCGTTGCCAAGGTTAGCGCATTGTTCATCACCATTTTGAGGTGGGGGATCACCTCCTCACAGAAAGCTTTATAGTAGGTTGCTGTAAGGCCATCTGGGCCCGGTGCTTTATTCCTAGGGAGTTTTTGAATAACCTCCCTTATTTCCTCCTCTCTAATCGGGGAGTTTAAAGTTTCTCTTTGTTTGTCCGTTAATTTCTCCATCTTTTGTGTAGCCAAGTACTCCGAAATTCCCACCGGGTCCACTCTTTCTTCTTTATAGAGGGCCTTATAGTAATCCCTAAATTCAGCAGCCATTTCCTCCTGAGAGTATATAAAATCATTGCCTTTTAACAGCTTGGTAATACGTTGCTTCTGTTTCCTTTGGGTTAATATCCTTGCCAGCAGCTTTCCGGGTTTGTTGGCGCTGAGGAGATAGTGCATTTTGCACTATCTCCTCAGAACCCACATCTTAATGCTAAACACGTAAGTAGCACTTTCTTCTGATGTACTTTTTTACTTGGAAAAGTACCAAACCCGCTTCATTCCTGGATTTCTCTTTTGTGGGAAACCCATCACAAGGGGTTTCCTACACCAACGTCTGGAACACCTTACGCAGACCAATTTACTCTCCAGTCCCGTGGGACCCCAGGTTTTCCAACCCGTACAGCATGCACACCTTTGATCACATCTATGGAATTCTGTACTGCACAAGCACCACATTTGAGCAGAATAGGCAGACAGCACATCATGACTAGTACAAGACATATCATTATTACGATTATCACCACCAGAGTGCGTAACCATTGCCAATTCGGCAGCCAGTCTAACCATGTGCTCCAAAAATCACTTGGAGCTGAATAGGTCTTTTGTATTTTACTAGCAACACTCTGAATCCTATCCAGATCCAGCTATCTGTATCTTGATCTAATTGCCCTGCGTTGGACTATGGTCAGTCCCAATAACACATTTTACTGATCAGCCTTATCACTTCTGCTCTCCGGTGGAGGCCTACAAAGGATCGTCTTACACCACCAGCAGAGCCAAAACACACAAAACTATACAATACACAGAAAAACCCAAAACTGGCACCCCCAAGTCCCAATGTCATGTCTTTGGGCGACTCCCGGATGACCATCCTCCTCTTCGGGGGTCTTTCGATCAGCCTGTCCCCAGGAGAGTGCCCCCCCCCACGATGCTGACTCTCCTTTTCCTTTGGATCTCCTTTTGGCGCGCCTGCCGGAACTTTGGTCAGGCATATCTTTCTGGTCATCGTCCACCTGGATAATAACATCTCCGCCATCCAATGGCTTATTTCCATCTGTATCTCTTTGGATTTCGATATATAGGTCCAAGGCCTTAATCTCTTCGCGTGGGGGACAGGAAAACATCATATCACATCACACTGCCCGTTTTACTTCCAATCTCAATGGGCAAAGTTTTGTTTTGTTTTTGTTTTTGTTTTTTTTTTTAACCACGTAATATCGCCTGGGGAGACAGAAATACAAAACAGCAACAAGGAAAACACAGCACACCATTTTAAACAAATAGAAACCCCTTGGAACCAATACTTGCACCTTTTCCATTTTCCTTTCTTTTCAGCTCTGTGGAATCTCTCTGTGATGGTTTTCCATATCTCAATTCATAAATAACAATCTCAAACAGTGTAGGTGCATATCTAATCTTTTAACAATATCATAAGAAGAATTTGGATCACTTTAACAATTCAACAAAAGAAATCATTTAACTTGAAAAGGATATAGCCTTCGGCTTTTTGGCTCACACATCCACTCATGTTTAACTTTTATCTCTTTTGATCTCCGGCATAAGAAAACAAACTCAGTCATCCTTGATTGAGGAAATAAGTCTCTGTATAAGAAGGCCTGTAAATAAAGTCACTCATCCGGCCAATTCTTATGGATATCAATTTATAAGCATGGTTTCACATAATTTCCAGGCCTGAGACCTGAAAAGCAAAGATAGTGAATAGAGAGAAGGGGGAGAGAGAGAGGGAGGGGAGCTAATTACCCAGTCGCAGGATCCTCCTCTGATTTCCATCGATATCACATCTTTTGCTTTCACAATCTCTCTCCACGGTTTATCTCACATTTCTCTGTCCATCTGCTTTTATCAATTCCATCATGACATCATATTCCATTTAATTTACTTTCCCAAGGACACTAGGTGTCGCTGTTGTAATCGCCTTTTATCAATTCCATCCCTCGTTCATTGTCACTCTCAGATTTTCTCCAATGTACTTTCAGTTTAATAACAACCTACGACTTGCTTCTCCAACGCAACAACACAGTCTTAAATCTGGCGAACTTCCAGGGCAGGTAGCCCTATCTGTTTCAATGTAAATCATCTCCTTTCCAAAGTACACAATTCATTATCCAAAGGCCTTCCTTTTAAATCAGTTATTAAACAGAAATAGTTCCAAACTGTCATTTTTCATTTCCAAAAGGTTGCTGTAAAATAATTCTCACACAGTTCCAGGCCAAATGTCATTCATAGCATTTTTTTAAAAGACCTTCTTTTCCCCTTCAGCTTAAAACACTATCGCGTTCATGGTGTCCTTCCTCCCATTGCAACATTTGGGAAACAATAGGGTTTCTCTCACATCTCAATCTCTTCGGGCTCTTCTTTCTATCTCTGGAACATTCAGTTCCCAAGCCCTGGCACAGCGCCAATGAGTAAAATCTCACTTTTTACAAGTAAATATTCAGTCTCCACAGAGTGAAGTAGGATTTTTACATAAATAAGCAAATATTCATTTTCCCAGAATCATTCACACACACAAATATGCTTGTTAGTGATTTAGAGAGAAGCCTCATTCACACACACGTTGGTGTATTAATTAAGAAATGCATATGCTTAGAGAAAGATTGAGTTCATTCTTTCCTGCCACACATGCATTTCTTATGGTAAAACACCCATTACATTCTTTGTACATTTTCTTACAAGTTTAAACACGCATATATATATTCCTATGAATGTACTTCATTTTGGTTCTCATAAACAGATAACATTTAACATTTAATAAGGCATCTCTTTCAAGCCCAGTATTTTAATATGCAGTCTCATTTCTTCTCAAATACAAGGTCAAAAGACCTCTCTCTTCCTGCCAACTTTCCTTTTCTATCTGTTATCAGCATTCTAGGTACATCCTACTCCAAGGAAGAGAGAGTTTCTTTCTTCCAAAACTAAATACAGTCCTTTGCCTTGCTCAAATACATAACAATTTACACTTTAACAATTCCACAGCACTTCTTGAACAAACATTTTCTAGCTCATGCATACACACAGGATTTGATTTTATTTTTCCCTCTTTCTTCTTTCTATCCTTCTTCTCTTCTTCTATTTGCTCTCTGGCCATAAACACTTGATGTTCCAATGGGAATCTGGCATTCCCACATGCAACAGCTTCCATCTGCCCATGTCCCTCTTGAGCTATCAATCTGGCCTGATTGATAATGCACCTTCTCCTCTGCCGCAGTGAACAGGGCGTTTAACAGCTGTATGCAGTCCCACCAGGTGGGATTCCCCATAGCACGAGGTTGCTCAGAATATGGGGGGGGGTATTATGTTTTCAATTAAGAATGTCCGAACTTGAGAACGGGACTATTAAAGGCATGTTGGACCCTGTAGTGTATGTCCAGTAGTGGGACCTGTCTTATAGGGCACTCTAATGCCCCTCTCTCCACCTTTTCTTCATCCCTTGCTTCCTGCCCCCTGGTTTGACTTCTGGTTCTCATTGGTGAAGCGGCTCTTCTTACACTGTGCCTTCTGCGTGAATCCGGCGAGCGCTCTATCGCCCTTGTGGATTCAAAGGATCTGCTCCGCTGCACTGTGGGGGGTCGCACAATCAACCTTCCTGCAGCCTCGGGGCACTCCTCCTCTTCTCCCTCTCTGCTTTGGGGACGCTCTATCATCCTGCCAGCATTAGGGTTTGGCCATCTTGCTTCTCTCTCTATCTGTCTTGCTTCTTCCAGGGGGGGTAATTAATCTTCATGGAGAGAGAGGCCTGATAAGCAGGCGGTTCCTCACAAAACCGGGTCCCTTTCTGAACGGGGAACAGGGAATGTCACTACTACTTGTGGCTGAATTTAAGGGCAGCACGGGCTGGGACGCTGCTCTAACAGACGGAAACGTCCCACTTGAACCCGCACTTGCCTGGCTCCCTAATTCGAATTGGAAAGTCATTTGGGGAACTCATTGGAGTTGAAATTGGAGCGATGGGAGCCGGAAAAAGTGCTTGACTGCCAGGAACGGCAAAGCGGGGGCAACTGAGATTGGCGTTGCTGGGGCAACAGGGACCGCCTCAAATTGCATCACAGCCTGCCTCCTCTGGGCTGTTGAGCTTGTTCCAAAGGTGGGGGCTAAAGCTGGAGCTTGCTCTGAGATGTTCTCCTCCTAAAAGGGGGGGAGATCTTCTCGCTCCGCTGGTAACACTGGGCTTTCTCCCTGCCTTTCTGTTCACAAAGCACCCTTTCTTCTCATCCACTTTGGGCCCTGCCCCCTCCCCAAACGCCCTCAGCTCATTTGGAAGGATTTCGAAACAATAAGGACCCTATGTTTGGCCAGCCAATCTCCTGGACGGTCAGCCAAACTTCTGTGCACAGATTTCTAAGTTCAAAGGATTTCATATCTTGGGGGTTCCCTTCTACTGCCAACAGGCAAAACCTGTCCCAGTTATCTAACACACATTGCAAAGGGGTCTCCTTCTTCTGCTTTGATCCCGCACTCCCCATTTCTCTCTAGCCTGATCAAAACCCCACTTCAGTGCTCTTCCCCCAACCCCAATGTGTGTTCCCTCAGTGTTAAGTGCTTGAAAGAAACTAATACTTGCCGGCTTCCTGAAGACCCCGGTTCGCGTCTCGCTCCCCGCGTCACCACTCGAGTTTCGTCGGCTCTTGGCGATCGGACCTGACGTCGCCTCCGACTTTCCCTGCGCGCTTGTGCCGGTTTGCTAGCCCACAACGGCTGGGCACCTGGTTAAGGGTGTCCCCGGACTTTTATAATTGCCGGCTTCACTAAAGGGGCTGCTTCCAGCTGCCCCTCCCGGACTTCCTTCTGGCTTTGAGTTCACCTCCAACCTTAGTGGCAGTCTCTCTCTCTGCCTCCCGGGTCCACAGGCGTTCGTTTGGGGCTAACCAGGCGGCCGGCTCAGTACAAAAGAGATCAAAAATGAGCGGGGCCCCTCTCAGCCTTCCTGGACGGCCCCACCCTACTGGCCTTGGAGCGGTGACTGTCCACAACGGGGATCGTGCTTATTTCCTCACCACAGACCCGTCTAAATACCTTTTAAATCACGTCGGGATGTCACCAACTGAAGCAGAATACAATTAGGAGTTATGGAACTCCGAGTACAACTTAACTTTGCCAAGCTGCTATTCGTGCGGGTTCAAGGATGAGGAAAATCACACGACCACTGTGGAAAAGGTGAAAATCAAATGGTTTATTTCTTACCAGCTGGTGGGCCTTCTGCCAACAGAACACGCTGCAGATCAGGGCAAAAGACCCCGTCACATTTCATACAAAGACATTTATACCTCAATGGAGTCATTCCAGTTAAAAGCCCACCCTTCTTCATGGATAAAAACAATCATAATTGGCTGGTGATTTCAGTTGATTACATGACATTTCATTAAACCAATAAACAATTCATTTTCATTAGCATCATTTCAAAGTTACACCTCTAAGATGAGAACAATAACCATTTCTAAGTTAGTTCTTTCTCATGGCTCTATATCAGAACTTCTTCTCTCTGTTCCTAACTGCAACATTAACTCCCGGGCTCCCTGCCAGCAGCGGAGAAGGTCAGACTCTTCCATTCGCAATGGTGTTCCCATTCACACTAACTCTGTCAAACTGTTTTTCCACCCATCTAGCCTATATTATCTCAAATTGGGCACAGGGTGTATTAAAATGCATTAATCACAGTGTTATTCATTGGGATGAGTGCCTGCATGATTCTTGGCACCAAAACCCTCTTTTTAAGAGTTGACACGTAAGTAGCATCACTTTCTGACTGTACTTTTTATACTTGGAAAAGTACCAAACCCGCTTCGCACAAACAGCAGCAGCAAGTGAAGTCTCCATCCCCGCAGCCCCCTCCTCCTCGGGTTCAGCCCCAGGAACACGGCGGAGCCCTCCCTCCTCGCCCCCAACCAAGGAAAGAAAGCAGCCCCACACAGCTCGCTCGCCCAGGTCTCAGCTTGGAATGGGAGTCCCGAGGGCAGCAGCAGGGTTTGCGGCGGGCCTGCTTGGCTTTGGCCCACTTTGCCCGGCCTCCTCGCCTCTTTCTCTCTCTCTCTCTCCCTCTCTCCCTTCCAGCGCCCGCCTGCCTGCCTGCCAAAAGGATCCGAAAAAGTTCTCCGGATTTCTTTCTTCTCTCCTTGGCTCTCTCTCTCTCTCTCACACACACACACACACACATTCCCTCCATCCCTCCCACAGCCTCGTATCCTATCCGTGCGCGTGCCTCGCCTGCTCCCCCCTCAGCAGCAACCAATGGGTGGTCATGTCACCACACCGTGCGTGGCAAGACGAGCGCCAGGGCCCGCCCACTAAAGCCTCATTTTGGCAAAGAAGTCCCCGCAAAATGGCGGCGGAGCACACGTGCGCCGCATGGCAGGAGCGCGCCATCCGGGGCTGGTGAGACCCAAAGATCACCTGGAAGAGGGCCGAAGATCACCTAGGTGCTCCCGATCACCATAATGAGCACCCCTGCTCTACAGCATAAATGACAGTTGCCCTTTAAATGAAAACATTATAATGTAGAAAGCACAATATTAATTATTATTCATTCAAAACGTAATTGTTGCCAGGGTCCAAATAATACAGTCAAATGGTATATAGCTGGAAATATCGCCAGTTCAGTTGTATAATCCGCGCCAACCGCGTTCCGGTACGAGACAAATTTTCTCAAGGGCAATGTAATGTTGAAAGCAAATAGACTCCACAGTCAGTCACTTAAACTGGTTTACTGCATCCATTGTGGGTGTGGCCTCTATTATGTGGGGGTCACCTCGAGACCCTTGAAAACCCGGATTTTTGAGCATCAATCACAAGATCAGATGTGGCTCGCAATAATCCGCTTTATATAGACACTTTGCATCTGCCAAACATTCACCACATTCTTTTGATTATACAACTGAACTGGCGATACTTCCAGCTATATACCATTTGACTGTATTATTTGGACCCTGGCAACGATTACGTTTTTCAATAAGGGACATTGAATTTTTGATGACCCATATGAACTTTGGGTGCTCTTTCGAGTGATTTTGTTGCGGACTATATTACTGTCGACATTACTACCTGTATCAATTCCTTAAGTTGTTTTGACTGTGCCACTGGACCAATTGTTATAGTTGCACTCCACATTTCAATGTCTGTTATTGATGTCATAATGAATAATAATTAATATTGTGCTTTCTACATTATAGTGTTTGCATTTAAAGGGCAACTGTCATTTATTATTTACATGCTGCAGGATGACTGCTAAGTGCATAACCTCTTTAGATTAAGGGAAGTTGTAGTTCACCCTGCATCAAGACACAGCACTGTGACCCCCACGGACAATGTTCCTGGACTAATCTATACCAGTGTTTCCCAACCAGTGTGCCAGGGCACACCGGTGTGCCGTGAGCGATCATCAGGTGTGCCGTGGGAAATTGAACCTCCCGGGGGAGTCTAGTGTGTTGAAGTATAAAAACCCTAAGAAACCTACCTCGATAAAGACACAAAATTACAAACACCACCCTCCCCACCCGTTGTCTACTTGGCCTCTCCCTCTCCATGCATTGGGAAGGCCCGCCTCCCTTTCCCCAAGTAGAGACCTCCTCTTGCCTCCTGGGGGTTCTGTGTGGGAAGTTTGGCCCAGTTCTATCATTGGTGGGGTTCAGAATGCTCTTTGATTGTAGGGGAACTATAAATCCCAGCAACTAGAACTCCCAAATGTCAAGGTCTATTTCCCCTGAACTCCACCTGTGTTCATATTTGGGCATATTGAGTATTCATGCCAAGTTTGGTCCTGATTCAACATTGTTTGAGTCCACAGTGCTCTCTGGATATAGGTGAACTACAACTCCAAAACTCAAGGTCAATGCCCACCAAACTCTTATAGCATTTTCTCTTGGTTATGGGAGTTCTGTGTGGGAAGTTTGTGTCTTTCTGCCATTCCTGCCAGGATATCTATGTTGTGTTCATCAAAACAGGCCCAGGTTTCACACTGAGTGTATAAATACATTTAAAAACATATTAACTATATGTATTATTGTGTTAGACTGTCATCTTGTGTCATTTTGGTTGGTGGTGTGCCCCAGGATTTTGTAAATGTAAAAAGTGTGCCGCGGCTCAAAAAAGGTTGGGAAACACTGATCTATACAAATAAAAATGTAATGTCAGTTTGTGGGATTAACATAACACAAAAACCTGTAATGCTCCGGAAAGGGGGGTCCAATAAACCAAACTCACTCCAAGCTAGGTTGGAAGATAGATCATTTAATGGGTCCTTGCTCCAGGCTAAGCAAAGATGGCCTAAAGGTTTCCCGCGCATCAAGTCCTTCAAGAGCCCTCCCTGACCCGCCCCCCTGCTGAGTCCCTCCTTCCGCTGGCTTGACCATCCGCTCTCCGCATATCAAAGGCCAGGAAGGTATCTGGCACATCAAAGGGAGGATCCAGTCCAGAGCCCGCCAAACGGCCCTCCATATCTGATGGCGCGCACGGCCTGGTCCGTTAAGTAAACAAACGAACCAGCCGGAGCTGACATAGCGCCCCCCTCCGCAAGACGGAAACCTGCAAGGGGAAGAGCACAAAGGGAAGGGGAAGAGATCAGGGCCCAGGCTTGGCCGGGAACGCAGCGTGGAATGCCCTCAATAGCTTCGGGGCCCTAACGTGAGGGGCCAACACCCACTCGGGGTGTAAGTCTTTGGCAGTCCACTTGACCAAGTAACTAAGACGGCCTTTGAGGCGCCGCGAGTCCAAAATGTCTTTAATTTCAAAATGGGTGTGGGGCCCCACCATGATAGGCACCGGAGCGCCCTCCTCAGCGGACCACTTCCGGTCAGTCACAGCTTTCTTGAGTAAGCTCACGTGGAACACTGGGTGGACCTTGCGCCAGGTGTGTGGCAGGTCTAATTTGACTGCCACGGGGTTAATCACTTCCACCACGCTGAGAGGGCCTACAAATTTGTTCGCAAACTTGCGGGACGGCTGAGTCGACTTAAGGTGTTTGGTGGAGAGGAACACGCGGTCCCCAACCGCGTAGGCCGGCTGAGGTCCCCGCTTCTTGTCGGCGTACAGCTTGTAAGATTCCCGGGCCAGCCACAGTGCTGTCTGGATAGCCGGCCAGGCCGCCGCGACCTTGGCTCCCCAATCTGTCGGCGGCGCTGCCGGGTCAGCAGCCCGGGCCACGGCTGGGAAGGGCGGAAAGTCGCGGCCAGAGACAACGTGGAAGGGTGAGGCCCCACGAGGTGTGCTCGGCGTTTTTGTAGCTGTACTCTGCCACGGCCAGCAGCTCGGCCCAATTGTCTTGCTGGTAGGTCGAGTAGCATCGGAGGTACTGCTGCAGGGTGCGCTGGACTCTCTCTGTGGCACCGTCCGTCTCCGGGTGGAACG
>JARBWK010003116.1:0-13214 GCA_030556195.1 Anolis apletophallus | reverse complement strand
CATCATTGCTTTGGGGCCTTCTAGGTTTTGGGGGAAGTTTCTTTGCTAAAAACCTTCCTTGCCTGAGGCCTATTTTGTTGCCAAGTTTGGTGTCTCTGCCTTGGAAGGTTTCTCTGCCTATGGCAGTCTTTCGACGACGAGTCCTCCTTTATATATATAGATGGCAACATGCATGGTGCATACATAATATTCACAGACTGAGAACACTGCAAAACACTATGAACACAAGTGGAATTGGCTCCTGTTCAAGAATAAAATAGTGAGCTACAGCCAGGAAATATCAATAACCAATCTACTGGGTTGATAAAATCCACACAGTTTGGTGAATTTAGAACACATTCGGATTAGTTTAGACACATTAAAGCAGTGCTCTTCTTGAGCAGCCTGTCAAGCTACATCACTTACATAACATTCTCAACAGAGAAATTTTTTGTGACCTTAATTTTTTGTGGTTATATTGTATGGCCTAATAAACCCTTGCTTCTGTCATTCCTTGTAACCTCACTTGTCTTGGAAATTTGATCTGTTAATTATCTTGAAGAATCCAGTCCGTATATATCCTTTAGAATATAATATCTGGCAAGAAGCACATTTGGCAAGATGACTTGGGCAGGAAAAAGCAAACAAATAAGAAATCAATACAAAAACAATAAAACACATACAAAACAACAGGAAATAGCAGCCTTTGTTTTATCTTATAAACAGAGTTATGAAGAAAATAAAGGAAGAAAGCAGTAGATTGAATAATAGAAATGATTTAAAGGGGGGGAAACAAAGTGTAAAGATAAATAAATGTATTGCAATTTTACCTGTATTGTAGACATGTTACTGTATTTTCTGTATAATATTGTCAACTGTTTGTAATGGCTATTTTCATTTATTTGCAACATCTAGTAGCCCACTCAGTTTTATTGCTAGCGATTGTTTAGATCTTCTTAGGAACAGTTGGTATTATTTTATATTGTATGTTTTGATACAGCTAGATAGGAATTCAATATAATGATTCACTCAAAATTTAATCTCATACATAAGCATCACTGCATTCAAAGAGACTTAATTCTGAGTATGTATCAAATTGCACACTTAGTTTGAATGTGGAAACACAGTGTACAAACATGATGGGGATGAGACTATAAAGACACAGAGGTTAGAAAATTAAGCCTCAGAAATGTTTTTTGAGCCTTGTCATCATGAAAAATCAAGAAGGGATATTGAGTTTCGGTGTTTTCTACTTCCACAATAAAAGACGAGTATCCTAACTCAGTCATTGTCAACCGCTGTGCCCCGGCACACGAGTGTGCCGGGAGCAATCAGCTGGTGTGCCGCTAGAAAACCTCTCCCCCTTTCTCCCCCCGAGGTTTTCCTGCGGCACACCAGCTGATCCCGGCACTTGTGTGCTCTGTCACAGCGATTGAATAAGATTGACAGGGAAGGCAGAGGAGGCAGGGGAGGCCCAGGAGAGGAGGGGCCGGGCGACGCTCTCCTCCTCCGGAAGTGAGCCCACAGGATAGAGTCTATCCTGTGGGTTCACTTCCGAGGTGGCGGAACCTGGGCACTGGGGAGCCTTTCTCCCTCGCGTGCCCGCCGAGCCCGGAGAGCTGCGACCGGGGAGAACGGCCCCCGCAGGGTCCAGGTCCTGCCTGGGAACCGAGCTTGTCCAGCTTGCGCCCTCTGCCGAGCCCGGGCGAAAGATGCGAGCCGGCCAAACCCGGCTCTCAGGCAAGGCCTGTTCCCAGACTCACCCTTTGTGAGGGAGACCTGGGGAAAGAAAGCAAATCTCGGCGCCGCTGTTTCCAAACTGTGTTTGGAAGCAAGGAGCCCGAGGGATCGCTCCCTTTCCCCAGGCTCTCCTCCGTTTGGAGGAGACCTGGGTAAAAGGGCAAATCTCGGGCGCCGCTGCTTCTAAACCGCGGTTTGGAAGCAGCGAGCGCCTGAGAGGGATCACTCCTTTCCCAGGCTCTCCTTTCATTTGCGAGGAGACCTGCGGGGAAAGGGAGCAGATTTCGTGTGCTTGCTGCTTCTAAACTCTCTCACTCACTCCCCCTCTCACACACCCCACTCTCCCCTTTCTCTCTCTCTCTCTCTCTCACACACACTCTCTCTCTCACGTGCTGCTAATACTTACTCTTTCACTCACTCCCCATCTCACACACACAACCCCCCCTCTTTCTCTCACACGCTGCTAATACTTACTCACACATACACACAAACTCCCCTTTCTCTTTCTCTCACACGCTGCTAATACTTACTCTCTCACTCCCCATCTCTCTCACACACACTCCCCCTTTCTCTCTCTCTCACACGCTGCTAATACTTTCTCACTCACTCCCCATCTCACACACACCGCACTCTCACTCTTTCTCAAATTCTTCTCCTTCTCTTCGCCCCTCGATTCCCTTCCGCCTCGTGGTCTTCTCCCCTCCTTCTCTTCCCCATTGCCTCTCTTCGCCGCCGCTTTTCTTCCGCCTTGTGGACTTCCCTCCCTTCTCTTCCGCTGTTGCTTCTCTTCCCCTCTCTTCTCTTCCACCTGGCTCTCTTCCCCCGTTGCACGAGCCAACTTCAGCCCTCCAGGTGTTTTGGACTTCAACTCACAGAATTCCTAACAGCCGGTAGGCCAGCATTTCTCTACCTGGGCATCAGGACCCCTAGGGGGGTTGCGGGGGGGGGGGGTGCGAGGGGTTGCCAAAGACCATTAGAGTGTCATTTTGTGTCATTTTGGTTGGTGGTGTGCCCCAGGATTTTTTAAATGCAAAAAGTGTGCCGTGGCTCAAAAAAGGTTGAGAAACACTGTCCTAACTCTTAAATGATACAACAAAATTGCAAATGTCTTCACATTTCAGCACTTCATTGTGGGGAAATGTCAAAATACACATAGTTTCTCTATGCAAAGAATGTGTTTGTGGGCAGAAAACATGTTTTCTGCACAAACATCTGCACTGATTCTGCATGGAAATTGTATAATGGCTATGCACATGAACACTCAGACTTTCAAGTGGGAACCCCACATAATGTCTTCCTGGCATGTATTTTCTTATTTTGCTCACATAATATACTTATGTTGCACAAAGAAACTAAACATTTGTACAGAAAATATATTTTGTGGGGAATTTGGTTTGTTTTTTTTAAAAAAATGCAAGTGATGTGCAAACAGTGCTTGAAATTTTACAGAAATCCTTGTATTCTCTATGAATGGGAGACAATTACTTGTTCTTGCATGGGCAAACAAAAGAAGTGAAGATATATTTCCTTAATATGTACACACACAACTAATAATCATAATATAGCTGTATGCCCATAGCCACAACCACTATGCTTTTTTTGAATGCTGATCTGTTTCTTTTTGTGGATTAGGTTGGACTGGATGAGCCTTGTGATCTCTTTCAACTCCACGGTTCTCTGAAATGTCCATTGGATGGGCAACATTCTGAAAAACATTCCCAGGGTATATAAGAGAGGGTACTATACTTAGTCATGAATTACGTACATTAGTAATTCAAAAAGATTTAACAATAAAATTCTATATATGCTTATTCAGAAATATCCCCCATTGAATTCAATGAAGCTTACTCATGGGTAAAATTGCAAAAAAATTGCAGCATTAGAGCCCTTAGTATTAGGGATTTATACCTCTAATTGCAATGTTACTTTCAAGTTTTCTGCTGACACATCAGCTATTTTGCCTCATTAAGTCTCAAAAGTCTATTAACTGTTGATATCATCTTATCTGTTGTTATTAAGCCTTTCATTAATAAAAATAATATGATCATGGATGAGAGGATTCAGTGAGAACAGCTCTTAAATAGATGGAGAATAATTTATGAATTCTAGCCCATTTATTTTAATATATTTATGACATTTGTTTTTTGTCCTTTTCCAAGGAACTCAGGGCATCTTGTTTATTTTTCTTTCTTGTTTCAAAATGTATACCCCACTTTTATTTCAAAGGGCCGTTAAGGTATCTAACAAATTAAAGCAGAGTTTAAAACAGACGTAAATACAGAAGGGTGTATGTGTGTGTGTGTGTGCGTGTGAACATTTTTAATAAAAATGATTGCAACACCATGTCATTAATGTGACAAACCACAAACAATAAGACCATTTAGGGACAGCAGGCCAAACTAGAGGAGTAGTACAAATAATCTAGGAACATCAATGTTAAGTATTCCGAATAATCATGTTTTTGCCTGTAACATAAAATTAGGCTGAGGAATCTGAACCCCAGGAACACTTTCACACTTTAGAAGACTATTATTATACTTGGACTGGCATGGCACTATCCTGGGATCTGTAGTGTTTTTTGGGGAGGGGGGCGGATTTAGAGTTCTCATCCACAGAGTTTTACTGCTTCACCAAACTACAAATCTAGTATTCAATAGTATTCAATAGGAAGCAGCATGGTACCTGATGTGCTATAATTATGTTGTATGAAAGGGACCCATATGTATGACTTAATTCCCCATCCACTCCAAAAGAAATTTTGAATGAAGAGCAAAACAGTAGTCTATCATTCTCTGAAGGACTACAGTTTCCCTAGCTCCGACTTTAAAAAAATAGAATGACAATGTCTCATGAACCTAATTTGAATGGCTTTCCTTAGGGTATACTCTCTTCTGTAACTAGTCAAAATTGTCTACAACAGCAGTAGAAAATCCACTGGCCACATATAATGCCTCAACCTGACTTTCATAACTCCTGACGACCACGGTCTTCTAAAGCACCTCAAGCTTTTTGAAGTGCAGTTTTGGATGAGTGCTCCAAAATGTCTTTATTTATTTATTTATTTTTATTAATTCGATTTATACACTGCCACTCCCTAAGGCTCAGGGTGGTTTACACAATTAAAATTAAACATAAGCAAATATGAAAAACTTTTCCAAACTCACATAGACATCCCCAAAACCTTCTAAAGCATCAATACCTAGAGGAGGAAGATTTTTAAAAATTATGAGCTAATGGTATTGTATTTATTTATTTATTATTTTAAAAAATTGTACCCCGGCCTTCTCACCTCTATTGAGGGACTCAGACTGGCATAACAGCAAAAATTCAATGCTATACAATGCTATACAAAACAACCACAACAACATATTAAAATACATTTTTAAAACCTAGCATAAAACCACATCGCCATTAAAACAATTCCACTCAATCTGTAAGTGTCAGGCCGTAGCCAGGATTTTGATTCAGGGGAGCTGAGTTTGGTTCGGGGGGCTGAGACTGGGTGGAAGAGGGTCTACCCTAGGAAACCTTTTGTATTGTTATCCCAATACCCCCATGCATATGGGATATACTGAGCATGGGGATCAGATCAGGATATAAATACACATAGCAGTTGAAATAATGTACCAGTAAGGCCTTATCGCGGACCACCCTGAGAATTTCGGGGCCTGAAGCCCCCCAAGCCCCTGGCTACATGCCTGACAAGACCCTTCATGGCTGGCTAGAAAAAAGCATACATGTAGTTCACAAGGTTTTGATCCATGGAACATTCAAAATGCTGCAGAAATATATGAAGGGATGTATTACAGTTCACGGAGCTTAAAAAAGTTGTACTGCATATATTTGCCCTGTTTTACCAGAAACAGTATAAGCATTTGTTTGGGATGGATGTGAGCGACAGAGGATGTTTTGTCAGAGGTTATGAGTAAAATGTCAAACATTTAAATTAACCTTTTATTTTATTAACATAATGGAGTGTGGGAATACATTTGAATTTTCTTCCAAAAGGCTACTATTATTTGAAAAATACGCAAACACTCCTGTGCCAAAAGAAATCTTACAGGATGAGTATGTACGTACATTTCACATATATTAAGGGATGCAAGTAAACCCAATCAATCCACACTGTTTGCTTATTTATTGGTTATCTATTCGGCTCTGTCCTGAGGGCTCTGAGTTAGCTATGCAGAAGCTATTCTTCCTATCTTGGCTTCTCAGTCCAATTCAATCCTTGTATCCATTAATGCAGCCAGAGTGCAATAACAAAACAGTATTGTGAATTTCTAATTTACCAGTTCACCAGTGCAGACTTCATGAACTCAATGTCTTTTGAAGTAATGGAGTGGAATTCAGGAATGATTCTGTCTTTTGTATTTTCCCCCATTTTATCTCTCTCTCTTATCTCTTGTGTGCAGAAAGAACTATGAGAAGCAAATCACCAAATAAATGTGTTTCACATCTTACATGTATATACAAGCTCACATGTATTCCCATATCAAAAGCATATATACAATCAAAACCAAATGACCTAACTAATTATAGATTTATTTGAAATTGTGTGAAATATTAATATTAAATCAACTCACATAATAAGATATGTCAGAAATATATGGCAATGTTGTTACTAATATAGGTAGAGTATGGATTAATATTGACCTTTATCCTGATAATAGGATTATGTGACCCCTTCTGAGCCTTCCCTCTGTTGTAGAAATAGATATTAACAAGCTATTAGAGGTTGATCATCCCTTACTCAGAAATACTTTATTTATTAATTATTTTTTTACAATATTTCTACCCTGCCTTTCTTAACCCTCCCCCGGGAGGGGGGGAACGGACTCAGAGCGGCTAACAAAGGCAGCAATTCGATGCCTAATACACAAAATTGCCATAAAAATACAAATTAAAACAGAATAATTAATTAAAACAAAATCCAATGGGCACCTGATGATTAGTCCATAAACCAATCAAATGGCCTCTTATTGTCTAAAATAAGTACACCTAATTAATAAGAGGTTTTTCAAACCATTTTTGAAAAAAAAAATTAGAATAAATTAGACAGTTACACCTTTATAATTAAAGCCAAGGGTATCTATAACATTTTGTCATTTCCCATTTCTTAATGATTTATTTCAGTATTATATCCAATATTATATAATTACAGTTCTTTTCTTATTAGTATGAATTATATCGTCAAATCCTCGAGGTGTGAGTTAGGAGGGTCAATCCAAAAGATTTTACAGTCATCAATATGATAGTTAACTAAGGAAATTTCATAGTTTATACTTCTGGTTGGCTGAAAAATAAATGGAAATAAGTGGATAAATGTATATCTTTGTGTGTTGTTTTTTTAATTGTATGCATTCAAATAATTTCTAACTTCACTACATTAGTTAAATTCCACTTAGTACCACAATTAAAATCTGGTAATTCACTGGACGCACTACATTACTTTGGGTTAAAGAGTGGTTTTTCAGTCTTTTAAATGTAGGGTGCAGCATCCTTTTTCAATACTGTATATCAGGAAGAGGTGAGGAAATGGATTTTTTTTCTTAATTCTCCGTTTCTTTGCTAGATTTCCAATGAGGCAGCATTTCTTGTTCCCAGTTTAAAATGTGAGAGGGGAAGTTTTGGGAGAAGCTAAAACACCCACCCTGGTTAGAAAGAGTTCAGTTGCTGCCATAAGCCTGAATTCAATTAAACTCTAGTGCCTTTCAGGGCTATCTGGCCAAGTTCCAGATTCATTATCTTATTATAAGAGGCAAGTGGGAATAATGCAATTGGCCACCTTGATTAGCATTGAATAGCCTTGTAACTTCAAAGCCTGGCTGCCATTATACAGATCTTTGGGCTTCAGAAGCTGGAGTATATGGCAGTGTAGATGGGTCCCTACACTGTAGATGGGGCCCCCACTTATCAGAGGCAAATGGGAGTAGTGCAATTGTCAATTTTAATTAGCATTGAATAGCCTTGCAGTTTCAAAGCCTGACTGCCATTATGCAATGATAAAAGTATCCAGATCTTTGGGATTCAGAAGCTGGAGTGTATGGCAGTGTTGATGCCCCCCCCACTTATCAGAGGAAAGTGAGAGTAGTGCAATTGTTGATCTCGATTAGCATTGAATAGCCTTGCAGCTTCAAAGTCTGGCTGCCATTATGCAATGATGCAAGTATCCCTAGTAATTTGTATATGATTACGAAAGTATTATGCACCTTTGTTCCCAGAAGACATACCGCTAAGTTGCAGAGTTTGTTCCCCTTCCCTGATGCCAGAAATGACACTTAAAGACATACTCCATCTTTCTACCTTCCTTCCTCCTCTCTCCTCAGCAGCATCCCAAAGGATGAAGTTTCTTTAAGAAAAAAAAACACGGAGAGGGATGATGAGGAATTGTGAGTGGGGGCCTAATTTCTGCTGTGTGGAGACAGCAGCAAAAAAAAGACTATGCAGAAAAAGCTGAGTGCATTGCAAAAGCAAACCAATGTGGTAAGTGGATTTCCTTGACTGACCATGGATTTGAACCCCGGTCTCCCAGAGTTCTAGTCCAATATGCCAACCACTACATGACACTGATCCCCAAAGGTTATAATATAGCACCATTTTCCTGGTAGCAGAGTTTGGAAAATGAATATAATCACCAGAATTTGTCAACCAGCATGGCCAGTACTCATGAGGAATTTTTAAAACTCTTCTTACTAGAGATCGTTGAGCCATAGCAATGGTTCAAATGGAGCATAGTGGTTCAAATCCTGGACTACTACTCTGGAGATATAGTTCAATTGCCCACTCAGCCATGGAAATCAACAAGTTGATATTGGAGGAGCCATTTATTCTTAGCCTCATAATATTCCATTTGCCTTAGGGTCTTTGTAAGTCAGAAATGATTTGAAGGTATGTAATAACACAATATGGAGCTTCCCGTGGCACAGTGAGTTAAACCACTGAGCTACTAAACTTGTTGAGTGAAAGGTCGCAGGTTTAAATCCAGAGAGTGGCATGAGCTCTGCTGTCAGCCCAAGCTTCTGCCAACCTAGCAATTTGAAAACATGCAAATGTGGTTAGTTCAATAGGAATCACTCCGACGGGAAGGTAATGGCATCCATGCAGTCATGCTGGCCACATGACCTTGGAGGTGTCTAAGGACGATGTGGCTTAGAAATGGAGATGAGAACCAACCTCCAGACAACTGGACTCAATGTCAGGGGAAAACCTTTACCTTTACTTAATAAGACAACAAAAAAGGGATTGTTGCAAGTGAAAATGTATTGGCTTTTTCAAAAGAAAAGAAAAGAAGAACCATTACCTTTGGAACTAGTTATAGTCAAGGTTCTACCAGGATGCTTTGGAATGAGTTTAGATAAAACGAATGCCTTTGGGGGAAAAGAATTCAGAAAGCAACTCCCATCAACTTTCTACTTGAGCTTTTATGTTGACAGTGTTGAAATTCCTTGAGAACATCCCAAACGTTTAGTCCTGTCAAAATGTTTCTTACAGTGTGCGACATGGGCTTCATGATGATAACTCTTTATTTCATAATTTCGGCATTATTACTGGCTGTATTGTATGTACCATTTCCAACATACCTTAATTTTTTTTTCATCACGGTCACTACAGCAAATGAATTTGAATGAGTTTATTATTTAAAGCTTTATTAATTTAAAGACCTTCATTTCATTTTTTTTACTCTGATTGTTTTAATCCTTGAATTTTCTAGACTATAAACCTTTTGCTTCTCCTCTTCTCCACCCCATCACTATTTGACCTTCACAGCTTTGCCTCAGGATGATACTGGGATAAATTAAAGTAACATAAATTTCAGTGGGTTTCATTAGGAAGCACATAGCCTACAGCATATTAAAAGGTATGCATGTATAAAGCTGTGCTAAAAATTAATTCAAGATTCTACACTACAGTCTAACAATGTCAGCTTCAAGGGAAAACAAATTTCTGAAGAAAATTCAGTGTTGCAATATCTCTTGTACTAGTGAAATTGATTACATCAGCATCTTTGATCCATAATAGAGATAGCTCACACTATCATCTGCAAAGTTTGAAACAATGGGAAAGTAATTCCCAATAACTGACATTCTGTCAAGGCATGTGTATTTATTAGGCATGGTTTAGAACCCAAAAATAGGAAATCGAAAATCTAATGGGGGGATTTTTTATTAGTAATAGGGAAGACTTACAAAAAATTTCCAAAATTTCTAAATGTAACTTAATTACTAACGAAATTCATTAGTAGTTCGTATGCCAGCGCATGCGCATTCAGATGAGTTTGTGGCAACTCCCAGAAATCCTTACAGCTGGTAAATTGGCTGGGATTTCTGGGAGTTGTAGGCCAAAACTTGAATAAATCACACTGAATTCTAGATGGGACTCTCCAAATAGGGAAGGAGGGAGCAAAGGAGGGAGGGAGGGAGCGGGTATTCTATTCTTGGAAGCAGCAAAAGAAAAGGAGGAGCCCCCCCTCGCTCCTCGCTGCCTCTCTCTCACCCCGATCCTGAGGGAGCGAGGGCCCAAGTTTGCCCAGGCTCGTCATATACCTACATTCCATGCACATGCAATAATACAGCAGTAATAACAATGGGTATAAGAAGAGGTAAAAATTCAAACCGGTATTCTGACTGGTCCCTCCTCATGCGGTGCAAACGGGCTCTTCTCTGTGAGCCCGGGAAAAGCCAGCGCTTCTGCTTGGGTGCACACACATACATATTCTTTGGGGGATTTCCTGCAGATTTTTCTCTATGCGCCCGGGTTTCTGCAGAATCCCCCCCCCAAGAATATGTATGTGTGTGCTCCCAAGCAGCAAACGCTGGCTTTCCCCGGGCTAATAAGAGAAGAGCCCGTTTGCACCGCATGAGGAGAGACCAGTCAGAATACTTCGGTTTGAATTTTACCTCTGTTATTGTTATTACTGCTGTATTATTGCATGTGCATGGAATGTAGGTATGACCAGTTGGATTACTTATAATATTAGGCACTTACAGTAGCATTCATTCTATTATACATTAGGTTGGTTTCTCACCCCAATACTTTTTGATGCTTTAGATCCTGGCAGGGCAGGAGAGGCAGGGAAGCCTGGAAAAAATGTAAACAGAGAGGTTTACTCAGAAGTAAATCCACAAAGGAGGGCACTTCATCCAAAAGTGCCCTCCTTTGCAGATTTACTTGAGTAAACCTCTCTGTTTACATTTTTTTTCGAGGCTTCCAGCCGAAAGAAGGAGCGAAGTTTAGGCTTGCCTTGCCATAATACTTATTGGCAAGGGAGGCGGGAGGGTGGTGAGAGAGAAGGAGGGTGCCCCCTCCTACGACCTAATAACGACACTTAAGAAAATCCTGGCCCCGAAGTTCGAAAAAGAAAGTCCACTTCCTGGTTGGCGTTTCAGGTGCGGAAATACTTGAAAGTAGCATTTCTTACGAATTTCTTACGAAACGAATCATTTTCATAACTTTTTTCTCATGCCTAGTATTTATTATGGAGTCCCTGGTGGAGCAGTGGGCTGAGCTGCTGGACTTGCTGACGAAAAGGTTGCCAGTTCAAATGTGAGGAGTGGATTGAACTCCCACTGTTAGCTCCAGCTTCTGCCAACCTAGCAGTTCATAAACATGCAAATGTGAATAGATCAATAGGTACCATTCAGGTGGGAAGATAATGGTGCTCCATGCAGTCATGCTGGCCACATGATCTTGGAGGTGTCTATGGACAATACCAAGCTAGCAGTTTGAAAGCATGTAAATGTGAATAGATCAATAGGAATTGCTCCGGGGGGAAGGTAATGGCATCCATGCAGTCATGCTAGCCACATGACCTTGGAGGTGTCTATGTTGAATGCCAGCTCTTTCGCTTAGAAATGGAAATGAGCACCAACCCCCAGTCGAACATGTCAGGAGAAAACCTTTACCTTTACCTATGTGCATTTAATATTTATTTATTGAAATAAAATATTTATACCCTGTCTTGAGAGGTCTCAGGGCAGTTTACAAATACGCTTCATGTTAAAAACAGTTTTAAACATTTTTAAAACTGCAAAAACTAAAGAATGTGTATGTGTCATGGGGAGTGGATGGAGAGTCCATTTGATACATTATATGAGCCTAATATCCTAAAAACACCAGATCCCATCTGACCTGAGAAGATAAAGCAAGGAGACTGCCAATGAATGCCATGTACTGTAGATCTCAGGGAACTTCTGAACCTTGTCACGATCACGGACTTAGCGGGCCCCTTAATCACACACACAGAGACGTACTGAAGGCTAACTACTTTATTGAGTATAAAACAGTTCCAAAGAGTAAATAGTCCAATAATATGCAAGTGTCCAAAAGGTAATAAGCAAAGTAGTCCAAAGTAACGTAGCAAATAAGCTGGAAGCGTGCAAGGCTCCCGCAATCCAATGCGGATCAGGAAACAGGGCAAGGCCCGCAAACCAATGCTCAAGAAACAAGGCAAATGCAAGGCAAGGCTTGATGACCCACGGCTGGCTTAGGTCCCACTCCGGCTTCACGCCTGTTCAGGAAAAAGACGTGGCCGGAGAGGGCAGGAAGGATTCCCATGGATCCTATACTTAATCCTTTGGCGAGGTCCGCGCCGCTCTAGGCTTCTCGTCTCAATCTCTACTCACGGACCTTGGCCGGTCTAGCACTCTAGACCAAGCCCTTCTGTTAACTCAATGTCCCGTCTCCTATGAAGGTTCGAGCCTTGCCTTTCAGCAGATGTGTAAATATCTTCTTGAGCTTTCTCCCTAGCACTTTCCCCACTCGGTCTAGTACATGTTTACATTCGGCCTCTTAAAATTCCTCCCGGGTGTTCTGCTAACTCCTTCATGCTTCCCATGTCCACCTGGTGATCTATCTCTTCACTAGGTCCAAACATCATCTCATCCCATTCAAGCTCTGAGCGGGCGAACGAGGCCCATCTGAAGGGACCTGTGCTTCGCCCCAGTCATCTAGCTCATCCTCTGAATCAATCTCAGCTACTGCAGGCTAATGCTAAAGGAACCCCGGGACCGCTTCCCAGCCCTCCAGGCACAAACGAGGCCTGGCTGTGCTACACTATCCCCCCCTCAGGGCCCCTCCGAGGCCGCCTCGAGGTTTGGGTTTGTCAGGGTACTTGCGGTGGCAACGAGCCACCAAATCAGGAGCATGGACATCCCGGGCTCGAGTCCAGGAACGCTTCCGGGCCCATCCCCTTCAGTCCAGCAGATACTCCAGCTTCCGGCATCTGATGCGGGCATCAAGATGTCCTGCACCTCCAGCTCCTCTCGCCATCGCGCATCACAGGGGAGGAGGCGGCTGCGTCACATCAGGCCGCACCCCTTCGCTGGCGAACGAACGGTAAAACACCGGGTGGAGTTTCATGTCCGCTGGGAGCTGTAGTTTGAAGAAACAGGCCCCCCACCTTCTCCAAAACCTGGTAGGGCCCCAAAACCGTGCATCCAACTTGCGGCTGGGGCTGCGTGGAAAATTCTTGGTGGACAGCTTTGTCCCCACCC
>JARBWK010003115.1:7500-13215 GCA_030556195.1 Anolis apletophallus | reverse complement strand
AGTCTAACCACAGTCTGCAATGTGGACACAATCAAAGCCCTCCTGGCAGATGGCCATCCAACCTACATCATGCTTGTCTAGTATCTCTCTGCATGCACATATTTTAGAATCATAGATGCATAGAGTTGGAAGAGACTCCCAAATGCCAGCCAGTCTAACCCCATTCTGCCATGTAGAAAGACACAATCAAAGCCCCCCCCCCCCCCCGGCAGATGGCCACCCAGCCACTGTTGAATCCTTGAATTCTCGAGTTGGAAGGGACTCCCAAAGGTCATCCAGTCCCACCTCCTTTTGCCACCCTGGAAGGCACAATTCTTTCTTTTCCCCCTTCACCCCTTCCTTCTCCTTCTCTCCTTCCTTTTCCCCCGCTCTCTCCCCTTCCTTCTTTCCCCATTCTCCCTCTTCCTTCCTTCCTCCCTCCCCCTTCGCCCTTTCCTTCTCCTTCTCTCCTTCCTTTTCCCTCCCTCTCTCCCTCTTCCCTCCCATTCTCCCTCTTCCTTCCTTTCTTCCTCTTCCTTCCTTTCTCCTCCTTCACCCTTTCCTTCTCCTTCTCTCCTTCCTTTTCCCTCCCAAGAAAGGAAGGAAGAGGAAGGAAGGAAGAGAGAGAATGGAGGAAAGAAGGAAGGGGAGAGAGTGAGGAAAAAGGAAGGAGAGAAGGAAAGGGTGAAGGGGGAGAAAGGAAAGAAGAGGAAGGAAGGAAGAGGGAAATGGAGGAAAGAAGGAAGGGGAGAGAGGGAGGGAAAAGGAAGGAGAGAAGGAAAGGGTGAAGGGGGAGAAAGGAAAGAAGAGGAAGGAAGGAAGAGGGGTAATGGAGGAAAGAAGGAAGGGGAGAGAGTGAGGAAAAAGGAAGGAGAGAAGGAAAGGGTGAAGGGGGAGAAAGGAAAGAAGAGGAAGGAAGGAAGAGGGGTAATGGAGGAAAGAAGGAAGGGGAGAGAGGGAGGAAAAAGGAAGGAGAGAAGGAAAGGGTGAAGGGGGAGAAAGGAAAGAAGAGGAAGGAAGGAAGAGGGGGAATGGAGGAAAGAAGGAAGGGGAGAGAGGGAGGAAAAAGGAAGGAGAGAAGGAAAGGGTGAAGGGGAGAAAGGAAAGAAGAGGAAGGAAGGAAGAGGGGGAATGGAGGAAAGAAGGAAGGGGAGAGAGGGAGGAAAAAGGAAGGAGAGAAGGAAAGGGTGAAGGGGGAGAAAGGAAAGAAGAGGAAGGAAGGAAGAGGGGGAATGGAGGAAAGAAGGAAGGGGAGAGAGGGAGGAAAAGGAAGGAGAGAAGGAAAGGGTGAAGGGGAAGAAAGGAAAGAAGAGAAAGGAAGGAAGAGGGGGAATGGAGGAAAGAAGGAAGGAAGGGAGAGGGAGGAAAAAGGAAGGAGAGAAGGAAAGGGTGAAGGGGAGAAAGGAAAGAAGAGGAAGGAAGGAAGAGAGGGAATGGAGGAAAGAAGGAAGGGGAGAGAGGGAGGAAAAAGGAAGGAGAGAAGGAGGAGAAGGAAAGGGTGAAGGGGGAGAAAGGACGGAAGAGGGAGAGCCAGATGCAATCATGAAAAGAGCCACATCTGGCTCCCGAGTCACAGGTTCCCGACCCCTGCTCTAAACGGATTGTCATTGGGCTTGGCTTGCAAAGCTATGATCATTTTGTGTACCTTTCACTACCTTGTCAAGAGTTGCCAGTTGTTATGTTTATTTACAATCCACTTTGTCAAGCCCAGTGGCAAATAGTTCTCTGCATCCCATCCGAAATGGGACTTTCGGAAGCATAAATTACCATTGTGTGCATGCGTGCATGTTGCGAACAGGATTTTGTCTGATATGTCCCCAGGTCTTTGAGGACGAATGGCTGTCGGACCGTGACAGCGACTTCTCCGAAGAGTCCTTGCAATTGGACACAGCAGATGCCGGGCAACCTATGGGCTTCTATTGCCACTCCACCCCAAAGAAAGCCCTCCTGCCTTGCAAAGGGGCCTCTGCACATGAAGGGGGGATGATGGATTTGGAGTGGGACCCTTCCGTGGATGTCGGCGGTTCCACCTCGCACGACGAAGAGGACTCTTCCTACTTCAGTGCCATTACAGGTAAGTGCAAAGTGCATGCGCCCAAAGGGGGAAACTCTCGTTTTGGGGTCAAAGTTTGATAACAACAACAACAACAACTTAATATGACATTTGACACAAACTATGTTGCATTGGTTGAGACTAGATGACATGTTCATTGCAAATCTATGAGGGCAAACAACCCTGCGTTCAAATTGATCTGACCTGCTGCAGGGAGTTCCGCAGTTCTTGGATACCCTGGACCAAGCATCGCTGGGAGTGTGGCTACGGCAGCAGCTTCAACTAGTTTTACTTTGCTTTCTTACCCTGACCTTATTGCCCAATAAAGTATCTTTTGTTTGTAACGTTTCCCTCTCCATAGTGATACATTGTGTCCTTTACTGTCTCCAACTCTCTCCAAGCATGAACCTTTCCTTTCCCGAGCTGCGGATCACTGCCAGCTTGCCCGGGTTGCTCTTACAGCATCCTGGGGAGGCCGAAACTGCATTCCTCTGAACCGCGGATACGGAAACCCATCGGGCCCCCGTATCCGTGGGTCAACGGCCGCTCCTCCCAACCAGCTGATGACTCCAACCAATCAGCATGAAGCCAACAAAGGGGCACGGGTTGGGAATCTTGAATTTTGACAGCTCTGTTTCTGTATAAAAATGTAATGTTTTGCCTTGCGCTTTATGTCAGCTTTTGGGGAAATGATTGCAGTTCGACATCTGCTCCAGCTGGAATGCAATAAACAACTCAGTGGTGTTTCTTCAACTTGGTGATATCTTTATTTGGGGAAATTTAGGGAAAACTGGGTTGGCTGATTCCTATCTCACCAGGGCTATATCGTATCCTCTTTGGTGGGTCTGACCGGTCTCTGCCTTCATGGCAAGACCCCCAAATTCCTACTCAATATCATCTAGGGGTGCCCACACTTTTTCAGCATGCGAGCTACTTTTAAAACAACCAAGTCAAAAAGATCTACCTTCCGCGCAGCGCACTTTCCGCATGCACGCACCATCCGCACGGTGCTCCTTCCACGGGGCATTGCGGGAACGAGGGAGCACCTTCCGCGGGGCATTGCAGGAACGAGGGAGTGCCTTCCACGGGGCATTGCAGGAACGAGGGAGCACCTTCCGCGGGGCATTGCAGGAACGAGGGAGTGCCTTCCACGGGGCATTGCGGGAATGAGGGAGCGGAAGCAACCGTGTAGCCTCCGCTGCTAGCGAGAGAGAGGCAGGGCGGAGCTCAAGGCGGGGCCTCCGGAGGCCCCTCCTCGCGCTCCCTCGTTCCTGCAATGCCCAGCGGAAGGAGTGCCACGCAGAAGGAGCACTGCGCACAGGGCGGAAGCACCCCATCTGGCTGCAATCAACCTCCTTTGGACCCGCGATCGACTGGTCGATCGCAATCGACTTCGTGGGCAGCCCTGATCTAGAGCAAGATATGTTGCAGGGATGATGACCTACTATAACAAGCATAGCCAGCTTTGGCCCTCAAGGTGTTTTGGACTCCAACTCCCACAATTCCTAACAGCCTCAGGCCCTTTCCTTTTGCCCTTCAGCCGCTTAAGCAGCTGAGGGGCAAAAGGAAAGGGTCTGAGGCTGTTAGGAATTCTGGGAGTTGTAGTCCAAAAAACCTGGAGGGCCAAAGCTGGCCCACGCATGCATGTCGCATTTCCGATGATAATAATAGTCAGAACACATCAATATCAAATACATATCACCAAAATACATGGTTCAAAGGTTTATTTACTGTACCTTTTATTTACCTCTACCTTCTATCTTTTATTTTTCAGTGATTGGGTGGGGGCACCAAAATACTGTTCGCTTACACTTGAAAATTACCTAGGGCCGGCCCTGGGTACAATGATCAAAATATAGCAGCAATAGACTAGATGGCACCAAGTCAACTGAGATTAAAAACACAACGCAGCGCATGGTCGATAGAGCAAACCAAGGAGGCGAAAGCATAGTACATGGCTGTAATTCAGATCTGTCGATCTAGTGAATCATTGAGAGGTGAGGGAAGCCTTACGCTATAATGCGCTTGGTGTGGGATTGTCCTTGAAGGAAACATGGACGCTGGAGCTTGTGCAAAATGCCAATGCGCTACCGCTGATGCTAATCGTAATAGAAAAGCTCTTGATCTGAATGAAATTGTGATGTCATTGAAAGTCCCCAGAACGCCCGGCCTCTCAGAATGTTGGGGGTCCAGACCACAGTTTGTTGTTGTTGTTGTTGTTGTTGTTGCTATACAGCTTAGCAATTGAGTTGTTGTTTGTTAGTTTGTTTACAGTATTTATATTCCATCCTTCTCACTCTGTAGGGGACTCAGGGCAGATTATAATGCACGTGTACACGGCAAACATTCAATGCCAGTTAGACATTGGGCTGCATAGGTCAACAGCAAGCTAGACGAATGGCCGGAAGCTCACACCGACCCGGGCTGGCTTCGAACTCATGACCTCTAGGTCTGCCATGATTTAATGCAGCTAGCTCTCAGCCAGAGCGGGATCTTGCACTCTGCAAAGTAAGCATTTGCTTACCACTTGCCAATATTCAGGGGCGCATTTTACGTTGTCCCCATCGCCCCGCACCACGAGGCCGAAAAGGAGGAGCGCTGTGGAGGCGGCCAGAGGCGGAGCGCCCCCGGCTGCAAAACGCTCCTCCCTCCTGGCGGTACAGGGCGATCAGTGGCTCCAGGCAGCCGGGCCCACCCTGCAGCAAAGGCGCACGCGCAAAAGTTTCACGCATGCACCATTGCCGCAGGGCGAGTCCAGCCGCCTGGAACCGCCAACCGCCCCCCACCACGGGGCCGAAAAGGAGGAGTGCCCCGCAGCCGGAGGCACCCCACCTCCGGCCACCCAACGCTCCTCACCCTCGCCCCCGGGTAGGGCGACCACCAACCCTGGGCAGCTGGGCCCACCCTGCGGCTACGGTGCATGTGCGAAACTAGCTGGCTCCGCACACGCATACTCCGGTGCGCATGCGCACCCGCCATGAGGCTGGAGAGTGAGGGGGCACCAAAATAAGGTTTGCTTACCACTTTAAATTACCTTAGTCCGACCCTGCCCTCAGCTAACTTGCCACAGCCTGTTGTTGTTGTTGTTGTTGTTGTATGCCTTCAAGTTGTTTCAGACAGGGAGCCCTGAAGGCAACCGTCTAGAGAGAGATGAAGAGAGAGGAAAGGAAAGGAGAGTCAAGGAGCAAGTTAAGGATTGAGTTAAGGATTGGAAAGGAAAGGTGCAAGAATGGGGTCCCTTCATTTCAGAGATGAAGAAAGGAAAGAAAAGGAGAGTTAAGGAGCAAGAAGAGAGTGGCAATGGGGTGCAAATGGTGGTGGCAGCAGCATTGAGTCTAAAGTTTAATGTGTGGGCCGGGAAAATGATCTTGGTGTGCCATATTTGGCCCGTGTGCCGTTGCTTGAGGACATGATGCACGGCCAACGAAAGCTGGAGCTCTCCTTCCTGCCCTATGTGCTTATATTATAATATAATATATAATATAATATATTGTAAATACATATAATGTTGCTAATATTATAATGTAAAACAATATAACACTACTAATAATAATATGATATTATAATTATATAAAATGTAGATGCGGCCCTACAGCTCCTCACATCCTGCTTTGCAACAGCTGCAGAGCTGTTTGGGCAGGAAGTCAGACTGAAGGAAATGGAAGTCCTCTACCAGCCCGCAC
>JARBWK010003115.1:0-2500 GCA_030556195.1 Anolis apletophallus | reverse complement strand
GCCGACTTCTCAAATGTGGTTGGTGGAGACGAGAGAGGGGGCCTTCTCGGTGGTGGCTCCCCGTCTGTGGAATGCGCTTCCAAGCGACATACGATCAACCCCATCCCTCCTGGCATTCAGGAAGAAAGTGAAATCTTGGCTGTGGGACCAGGCGTTTGCACAGTAGCACAATGCAGCACTTTGGATTGATTGTAATGGCAAGTTGATGGATATGCCTCAATGCTCCTGTTTTTGACTTAAGAGAAAGTGTATGATGTGTTAATGTTAATTGTATTTTTATGTGTTTAAATGCTGTATGTTTTTGGTTTTATATTGTATTTTGTTATGTTGGCATCGAATTGTGCCTTTTGTTAGGCCGCTCTGAGTCCCCCCTCAGGGTGAGAGAAGAGCGGGGTAGAAATGTTGGAAATAAATAAATAATCGTGCCATAAGTGCATTAATTCCACAATGTAGATACACCTAGGGTTGACTTTCCTGGTTTAATGCAGAATTTAACCTTTTCTTTTCCTTTGGTAGGGAAGTCACTTTCTTGGGAAGCGTTTGAAGGGTGCCAGCAACCCAAAAATGGACCTTGGAGAAAGAAAAAGGCTTCCATCTCATTGAACCGGTTGGGTTTGACCCCGAACGCATTGAGTCTTGGCTGGGACAGAATTGCCAAGAATTGCAGTCGGAGATGCGACGACAAGTGAGCATTTTAGGAGTGTCTCCCATAGAGGGAGAAGCCTCTACCGTTTCCTATTTTATCTGCATTTTAATGGGTTTGCATGCAAATTCTTTCTGCACTAGCTTGGATTATTTACCACAAATGTTATTATTCTCCTTTTAGGATTTGTAAGTTATGTTTAGTTCTTCTTTTTTTGGTGTTTTTTTTTATTACTGTTGGTCACACCTTGCATTGTGAGATATTATGTTGCCAAATTTGGTGTGATTCCGTTCATTGGTTCTTTTGTTTACTTCAGCCTAACGACGACAGCTACTTTTTTATATATATAGATTATCACAATACATTATTATATTGTTTTATTATTATTATTATAGATTATCAGATTAGATGATTGCAATAGAATATTGAAATCTCTCTCTCTCGGCATTACTTCGCGAACGAAGATTCTTTAAGAAGGACTGAACCCACGTTTTTTACAAGTGCGTTGATGACTAAAAAGACCAATCTGAGAAAAGAAAGTTCAGTGGCAGAAAGCACAGCAGAAAGTCTCCTTGGGTGATGTTCTTTTCAAGTTGTGGTTCGTTCTGCGTTGTCGTTTCTCTTCGAGACCCATTCGGCGTGTCTCCTCGAAAGAGGCCGCAGCATTGTGGATAGTGCGTCTCCATGCCTCCCGATGTGAGTCCAGGGTGGACCATTGTTGGTGATCAGTCTGGCCGAGCCTGAGGTGTTGTTTCAGGGAGTCCTTGTATCTCTTTTTGGGGCACCTCTTTTGCGCTGACCCGTGACAAGTTCACCGTAGATACTTCTTTGGGAGGCGGTGGTCCTCCATCCTAGAGAAGTGCCCTGCCCAGCGCAGCTGTGTTCTCAATAGCATGGCCTCAATGCTGGTGATCCCTGCTTGGTTGCAGAAAGCACAGCAGAAAGTCTCCTTGGGTGATGTTGTTTCCAAGTTGCGGTTCTTTCTGCGTTGTCGTTTCTCTTCCAGACCCGTTCGGTGTGTCTTTTCGAAAGAGGCCGCAGCATTGTGGATAGTGCGTCTCCACGCCTCCCGATGCGAGGCCAGGTGGACCATTGTTGGTGATCAATCTGGCTGAGCCTGAGATGCTGTTTCAGGGAGTCCTTTTATCTCTTTTTGGGGGCGTTTCTCTTGCGCTGACCTGTGGCGAGTTCACCATAGAGTAGTATCTTTGGGAGGCGGTGGTCCTCCATCCTAGAGACGTGCCCTGCCCAGCGCAGCTGTCTTCTCAATAGCATGGCCTCAATGCTGGTGATCCCTGCTTGTTCAAGGACAGCATTCGTCACATAGTCGGTCCAGTGTATATTTAGGATTGTGCGAAGACAGCGCTGATGAAAGCGTTCGAGGAGTCGCAGGTGCTGGTGATAGGTGACCCAAGTTTCAGACCCATGGAGGAGAATAGACAGTATGATAGCTCTGTACACACTGATTTTGGTGCTTTGCCTCAGGTGTTTGTTGCTCCAGACTCTTTTGTGAAGCCTTCCGAATGCACTCTATGCCTTTGCTAATCTGTGATCGATCTCTTTGTCAATCTTGGCGCCTGAAGAGATGATGCTTCCCAGGTAGGTGAACTGCTGAACGGACTTAAGCACAGATTTGCCTATGCTGACGTGGGGATGATGGTGTTCTTCCTGTGGTGCGGGCTGGTAGAGGACTTCCCTTTACTTCAGGCTGACTTCCAGCCCGAACAGCTCTGCAGCTGCTGCAAAGCAGGACGCGAGACGCTGCAGGGCTGCTTCTGAATGGGCGACAAGGGCAGCATTGTCAGCAAAAAGCAGCTCATGGACTAGATAGTTTAGATTATTAGTGAGCCCTCAGAC
>JARBWK010003114.1:0-13220 GCA_030556195.1 Anolis apletophallus | reverse complement strand
CTCCTGGAGACAGATGTTGTCGCCCTCCTGGAGCCAGGTCTCGTGACACAGAAAAGATCTGCACTGGTGTCTTCACAGAATTCTTTGATCACGGCGGTCTTGTTCCTGATGGATCGGGCGTTCACCAGCACCAGGGAGGAAGGGGGGATCACTGGATGTCTATCAACAGCGTGTCTGGGGATAGGCCGCAGGTCAGAGCCAGGCCGAGTCCCACAACGACTCAGCCTGGGTCTTGCCGTGGTCGCGCATTCGGCCTGCGCCTACCGTACTCACCCCGCCCCAAGATCACCGGAATACTGGCAGGACCTAGATCAAGGAATCTGCCGGGATTCAATTTCCGGCAGACCCGTGAAAAGGGGAAGATGGTAAAGGGCCCTGACCGTTGCACGCCGGACTTAGTGGCTGCCCACCGGCCTCGGCCCTCTCGGGAACCAGGGGGGACAGGGCGGGCGATGGGACAGTAAGGCTTCCTCTACTTAATTTCCCAGACTAGGCCACAACCGGATTTGCCAGTAAGGCTTCCTCTACTTAATTTCCCAGACTAGGCCACAAGCTGATTTGACAGTAAGGCTTCCTCAACTTCATTCTCCTGACTAGGTCCACAACAATGACAGAACAAGACCATACTTGGCCCACAGCCCCCCCCCAAGATGCACTCTAAATCTTGGTGCAGTTTGAGGAGGATGCACCATGGATGACGGAAATCGCAGTACTTTAAGTCACTTGCTATAGCACAGCGGCCCATACCAATGACGGATCAGGACCACACTTGCCACCCTTGCCCTATGACCCACTCTCCATTCTACTGCCGTATGGAGAAGAGTGGGACTTGAGGTACCTTCATGGATTATGGGATTTGTAGTACTTCCAAAGCCTTCATTTCCCACAGACCACTGCAGCCCTGAACAAAGACCTTAAAAGACTACACTTGGCACCCAGTCTCCATCCTTCTACAGTTTACAGGAGGGTGGACCATGGATGATGGGACTTGAAGTACCAAAGACCAACCTTGGCACACAATGCCTTCCTCAAATAACCCGGGCACCGCCGGGTCCCCAAGCGAGTAAATAAATTATGTAGCTTAGGATGTAGTTCAGCCTTTAGGTGGCGCCCTCCATAGTATTTTTTGGCTCTCGCGTGGCCGCTTGGAAGAAATAATGGCCCACTCCTGCTTTGGCCCCTTGCCTGGGCCTTCTTTTGACCCTTTCCCTTGTGTCTGTACTAGAGTCGGCTGCTCTTTCTGTTTCTTTGAACAGCCTCTGTTTCAAAGCCTCCAAAGAAGGAGCCTCCATCACGCTCCGGGGCAGAGAGTTCCACTGCTGAACGGCTCTCGCAGTCAGGAAGTTCTCCCCAATGTTCAGGCGGAATCTCCTTTCTTGTAGTTTGAAGTCATGGCTCCATTGCACCCAGAAAACAAGCCTGCTCCCTCCTCCCTAGGACTTCCCCTCACGTATTGACCCATGGCCCTCATTATGTCTCCTCTCCGCCTTCTCTTCTTCAGGCTAAACATGCCCAGCTCTTCAAGCCGCTCTTCACAGGGCTTGTTCCCCAGACCCTTGACCATTTGAGCCGCCCTCTTTCTCTGGACACATTCCAGCTTGTCAATATCTCTCTTCAGTTGCGGTGCCCAGAATTGGACACAGTATTCCAGGTGTGTTCTGACCAAGGCGGAATAGAGCGTGGGGAGCATGACTTCCCTGGATCTAGGGACACTATAGAGCGGGGCTGTCCAACTTCTACCGGCCCAGGGGCCTGAATTCTGGTCACTGATGACCTGGGGGGCCGTAGGGTCTGCCCCCTCCCCCGGCTCCGCCCCCTCCTCCGCCCCCGGCTCCGCCCTCTCCCCAGCGCCCTCTCCCCTTATTTTTATTTAATATTAAATATATTTAATTCCATCCTCCCCTCCCCCTTATTTTTATTTAATATTAAATATATTTAATTCCATCCTCCCCTCCCCTTATTTTTATTTAATATTAAATATATTTAATTCCATCCTCCCTCCCCTTATTTTTATTTAATATTAAATATATTTAATTCCATCCTCCCTCCCCTTATTTTTATTTAATATTAAATATATTTAATTCCATCCTCCTCCCCCTTATTTTTATTTAATATTAAATATATTTAATTCCATCCTCCTCCCCTTATTTTTATTTAATATTAAATATATTTAATTCCATCCTCCCCTCCCCTTATTTTTATTTAATATTAAATATATTTAATTCCATCCTCCCCTCCCCTTATTTTTATTTAATATTAAATGTATTTAATTCCATCCTCCTCCCCCCTTATTTTTATTTAATATTAAATATATTTAATTCCATCCTCCCCTCCCCCTTATTTTTATTTAATATTAAATATATTTAATTCCATCCTCCCTCTCCCCTTATTTTTATTTAATATTAAATATATTTAATTCCATCCTCACACTCCCCTTATTTTTATTTAATATTAAATATATATAATTCCATCCTCCCCTCCCCTTATTTTTATTTAATATTAAATATATTTAATTCCATCCTCCCTCCCCCTTATTTTTATTTAATATTAAATATATTTAATTCCATCCTCCCCTCCCCTTATTTTTATTTAATATTTAATCTATTTAATTCCATCCTCCCCTCCCCCTTCTTTTGATATAATATTAAATTTATTTAATTCCATCCTCCCCTCCCTTATTTTTATTTAATATTAAATATATTTAATTCCATCCTCCCCTCTCCCTTTATTTTTATTTAATATTAAATATATTTAATTCCATCCTCCCCTCCCCCTTATTTTTATTTAATATTAAATATATTTAATTCCATCCTCCCTCTCCTTATTTTAAGGTATCCCATCTCCCTTATTTCATCTTTAAATATATTTAATTTTATATTTAATACATGAGGGGAGATGGGGGGAGGGAATGAGGAGCCCCCTGAGGAGCCCCCTGCTTCGGCCTACCTTTTCCAAATGCGCAGGATCCAGGAGTACCCGGACGACGAGAGAGGCGACGACCGACTGAGTCGAAGAAGGTCCTAATCGCGTCTGTGGGCCTCAGCGATCCAGTAGTAGAGTAGCCGAAGAGTATCGCGAGAATACGTAATCCACATGGGATTTCGCTGTCAACGCCCGGCGTGATCTCGCGTTGACAGCGAAATCCCGTGTGGATTCGTATTCTCGCGATACTTGCTCCGAACCTGGAAGTAGGTATTTTTTTAAATTTTTATTATTTATTTTATTTTTCAATTTTTATTTTTTATTAAAAAGCTTAGGGGGCCGTAGGGAAGGGGCTGGGGGGCCTTATACGGCCCCCGGGCCGCCGGTTGGACAGCCCTGCTATAGAGCAGTGTTTCCCAACCAGTGTGCCGTGAGCGATCAGCAGGTGTGCCGTGGGAAACTGGCACTCTTCCCCCTCCTAGCAGCTCTTTCTCTTTCTTTCCCTCCCCAAGGCAAAGGAAGGGCTCCGCCAAATGCCGGAAGCTCCATGTCGGTGAATTGGGCAGTAAGCGAACCTGGGAGCATCGGGAGGCTGAAGCATTCACGGGTTTCAAGAAAAAAATTGAGCCTCTCCGCTTGGATTTTTTTTTAAAATATTTTACTGGATTTTTTGTGCGTTGCCCCCCCCCCCCTGGAACTTTTTATAACAGCTTCATGACATCCATAGTTCTCTGGAAGCACGAGTGAAATTTCACAAGGGTCTGGAGAACAAGCCCTATGAGGAGCGGCTTGAAGAGCTGGGCAAGTTTAGCCTGAAGAAGAGAAAGCTGAGAGAAGACATGACAGCCATGTATAAATATGTGAGAGGAAGTCAGATCTATGTTGTGTTTATACACTCAGGTTTCACACTGAGTGTATAAATACATTTAAAAACATTTTAACTATATGTATTACTGTGTTAGAGTGTCATTTGGTGTCATGTTGGTTGGTGGTGTGCCCCAGGATTTTGTAAATGTAAAAAATGTGCCGCGGCTCAAAAAAAGGTTGGAAAACACTGCTCTAGAGGCATCACATTCCTGGCTCATGTTCACCTTCCTGTCCACGAGGACCCCAAGATCTTTTCCCCACGTCCTGCTCTCGAGCCACGCGTCCCCCATTCTGTATATTTGCATTTCCTTTTTTTCGGCATAAGTGGAGCACCTTCCATTGGTCCCTGTTGAGCTTCCTTGTGTCAGTTTTGGCCCATCGTCTCCCTCATCTGTGAACAGGCCCGAATTACCCATAAGGCCCCCCTAGGCCATGGCAGCCATGGGGGAACAGCAGGTCCGGACCCCCCAAAATTAAATCTGTCTACCTTTATAAAGCGGAATGTTTGTATGCATGTGCGGAGGGCGGAGGGCGGATATGTGGCAGCCACTTTCACAGGCCACAGCGACCAGCGCGGGTGATGGACCTGCACCAAACTTGGTACACATAACCCCCCCTAACCCCCTTTACATCCTGGTGCGGTTCGGGGGACATGACCCACGGATTATGGGATTTGTAGTACTTTCCAACACTTTGGTTCCCACAGACCACTGAGGCCACCACAAGGGACCAATACAGACCACACTTAGCACACACAGCCCCCATGACCCACTCTACGTCCTGGTGCAGTTTGGAGGATGATGGGACTTGAAGTACCTCTACTCACTTCCCAAGTCCGCTGCAACCCTCATCCAATCACTGATCGAGACCAAACTTGGCATACATAACCCCTATGACTGCCTTCACATCCTGGTGAGGTTTGGGGAGGACTGACAATGGATGATGGGATTTGTAGTACTTTCACACCCCTCTGTTCCCACAGACCACTGTGGCCCCCAACAAACACTGATAAAGACCACACTTGGCACACAGAGCCCCAGTGACCCACTCTACATCCTACTGAAGTTTGGAGGGGGCCAGAACATGGATGATGAGACTTGCAGTACCTTTCCTCACTTTCAAAGACTGCTACAAACCTAATCCTATGAAACCTGCCACACAGAGCCCTCATGACCCACTCTACATCCTGGTGCAGATCGGAGGAGGGTGGACCATGGATGATGGGACTTGAAGTACCTCTACTCCCTTTCCAAGTCCGCTGCAACCATCATCCAATTACTGATCGAGACCACACTTGGCACACATAACCCCCATGACTGCCTTCACATCCTGGTGAGGTTTGGGGGAGGACTGACAATGGATGATGGGATTTGTAGTATTTTCACACCCCTCTGTTCCCACAGATCACTGTGGCCCCCAGCAAACACCGAGAAAGACCACACTTGGCACACAGAGCCCCAGTAACCCACTCTACATCCTACTGAACTTGGGAGGGGGGCAGAACATGGATGATGGGACTTGCAGTACCTTCCCTCACTTTCCAAGCCTGCTACAAACCTAATCCAATGACTGATCAACACCAAACTTGGCCCTCATGACCCACTCTACATCGTGGTGCTGTTTTGTGTGAGACAGACAACGGATGATGGGACTTGAAGTACCTTCACTCACTTCCTAAAAACAATGCAACCCTCATCCATTCACCAATACAGACCAAACTTAGCACACAGAGCCCCCATGACCCAATCTACATCCTACTACACTTTGGGGGAGGGTGGACCAGAGATGATGGGACTTCCACTACCTTCAGTAATTTCATGATACCACTGCAACTCCCAATAATGATGGATCAAGACCAAACTTGGCACACAGAGCCCCCATGACCCACTCTACATCCTGCTGCACTTCTCAAATGTCCCGGGCAGGGCCGGGTCCCCAAGCTAGTAAATAAATAAATAAAAAAAGTTCGATCTTCGGGCGCTCCAGCGCTTGCGCGCATAGTGCCATAGGCCCTAGGGCTTCTGACGTGGCTTCCCGCCGCCCCTGCTCGCTTGCGTCGGCCCCGCCCCTCCTTCCTTCGGAGAAGGAAGGAGAGGTGGGGCCGATGCGAGCGAGGGGGCGGCGAGACTTCCCTCCGCCTCCTCCTCGCTCGCGTCGGTGTCAGCCCCGCCCCTCCTTCCTACAGTGACGGAAGGAAGGAGGGGCGGGGTCGACGCGAGCGAGGAGGGGGCAGCGGGACTTCCCTCCGCCTCCTCACTCGCATCGGTGTCGGCCCGCCCCTCCTTCCCTCAGTGAGGAGGGAGGGGCCCCCCACAAGCGGCCCGCCCCCACAAGGAGCCCCACCCCCACAGCGGCCCGCCCCTCGGGCGGGGTGGCGCTCCAGAGTGTGGCCTAGGGCACCAAAAACAGTTAATCCGGGTCTGTCTGTGAAGATCCCTTTGAGTTCTGCCCCTGTCCCCGGGAGTCTTGGCTCTCCCTCCCCGTTTGGTCCTGCCTGCAAACGTGATGCTCTCCCCTCCTCACCCTTCGTCTAAGTCATGAATGAAGATCCTGAGCAGGACCGGGATGCCCAGGACGTAGGTTTTTCGGGCTGCTGTGAGATCCGAGGGTGCCTGCCATAGATGCAGGCGAAATGTCAGGAGAGAATGCTTCCAAAACATGGCCATACAGCCCGAAAAACCTACAACAACCCAACCTTGGCGCTGCTTGTTCTGTTTGGCATAAATACCCCATACATCCAAATCTAAATACTGGTAAGGTGGTGTCAGCTCTGGTAGGGTGCCCAACGAACCACGCTCACTCCAAATGGTGTTGAAGGAAAAGGTAGTTTATTGAGTCCTTAATCCAGGTCGAAAAAAACAGAACTGGGGAAGGGTCCCCAGGCACAGCCTTATATAGACATTCTCCCAATTGAACCTAAGTCCCTCCCCTTAGCTGGAAAAGCCCGGGAAGAGGCTCCTGGCATTCGCGCCAAAAGCTCGAGCCGTTGTTGGCAAGGCCACAGGCCACAGTTGCTTGCTTATCTCCTTTGTTTACAGAATGGGAGGGGCTGGAGATGGGGCCTAAGCAAAGCATGATCAAAGCCACAACTCCAGTTCCTTACAGGTGGGGTTGATTTTGTCATTTGGGAGTTGTAGTTGCTGGGATTTATAGTTCACCTACAATCAAAGAGGGTTCTGAATGAATGGAATGAAACCAAACTTGGCACACAGAGCTCCCATGACCAACAGAACATACGGGAAAGGTTTGGTGGGCACTGACTTTGAGTTTGGGAGTTCTAGTTCACCTACATCCAGAGAGCACTGTGGACTTTTTCCATCTTCGCCAGGCTAGGAGGCTGGCGCCCTATCTCTCCGGGGAGGCCTTGGTCACAGTGATCCATGCCATGGTCACCTCAAGACTGGACTACTGTAATGCTCTCTACGTTGGCCTTCACCAACGATGGAGTTGAACCAAACTTGGCACACATACTCCCAACAGAAAATACTGGAAAGATTTGGTGGGCCGTGATCTTGAATTTTGGAGTTGTAGTTCACAGGGCCGGGGAGATAGCACAGTGGTAACATTGCTGTGCTTGCAACCTGACAGTTGCTGGTTCAATTCCCGAGCTGGCTTGGATGACCAGCTAATAACAATATATGAGCCTAGTCCACTGCCCACCCAAGCAGTTCAAACACCAATGGGGACCATTATATAAATAATGGGGAAGGGCTTTTTACAGACCTACTTTCTGGCCCGCGAGGTGAATGCGGAAGAGGGAAATACAGAAGGCTCCCGTCATGAGGATGGAACAACAGCACCCCCTTGTGATGCAAAGACGCATTACAACAACAATGACGTAATTGGAGCAGTGACATCTGGATGACCCTGGATGACGCACACCTGCATGTCCCGTTACCCTGTGACGCAGCCAAGAAAGAACCCTTCTATAAACTGCACTGTACTGTCTATGTGTAACCTGTACTGTCTATGTGTAAAACTGTACGTCTCCGACAGGGATTGTCTGTCGTATATGTATTGTAAACCGCACTGAGTCCCCTTCGGGGTGAGAAGAGCGGAATAGAAATAAACAGTATTATTATTATTATTACATCCAGAGAGCACTGTGGACTCAAACAATGATGGATCTGGTCCAAAACCCGGCACAAATACTCAATATCTCCAAGTCTGAACACAGATGGAGTTTGGGGAAAATAGACCTTGACATTTGGGAGTTACAGTTTCTGGGATTTATAGTTAACACACAATCAAAGAACATCCTGAACTCTTGCAACAATGGAATTGAACCAAACTTGGCATATTGAACTCTCATTACCAACAGAAAGTACTGAAAGGGTTTGCTTGGGAATTGACCTTGAGTTTGGGGAAAATAAACCTTGACATTTAGGAGTTGTAGTTGCTGGGATTAATAGTCCACCTACAATCGAAAGTGCACTCTGAACTCCATTAACAATGGAATGAAACCAAACTTGGCACACAGAGCTCCCATGACCAACAGAACATACGGGAAAGGTTTGGTGGGCACTGACCTTGAGTTTGGGAGTTCTAGTTCACCTACATCCAGAGAGCACTGTGGACTTTTTCCATCTTTGCCAGGCTAGGAGGCTGGTGGCCTATCTCTCCGGGGAGGCCTTGGTCACAGTGATCCATGCCATGGTCACCTCAAGACTGGACTACTGCAATGCTCTCTACGTTGGCCTTCCTTTGTCAGTGACCCGGAAACTTCCATAGATGGTTGAAAATGCAGCCGCCAGGCTCCTTACGGGAACCCCTGTGGGATGCCATAGAACACCTATCCTGGGTCAGCTGCATTGGCTACCCATCGAATTCCGGATCTCCTACAAGGTGCTGGTATTGACCTTTAAGGCCTTGTACGGCCAGGGGCCGACGTTACACAAACATCCCGCAAACGAACATTACACAACATTGAGGGGATCAGAGAGAAGAGAAGGAAGGAGAATACAAAACCGCAAGAAATATCAGAAGAAAGAGGACCTCACTCCAAAAATAGTGAGGAAGTCTCACTGGAAGCTGCAAGAATGACTTCGAAGGGCCCTAAATCCTCTGCCCCCCAAAAAAGAGAAGAGGGGAAAAACCAAGAGGCCGCTGCAACACCCAAAAGCCCCATCCTGGATACAGATACGAACGAAAACAAAAAGATTGGGACGCAGCCCAATAGGGAAGAGAAGCTGGAGGAGAACAACCCAGCAAGGAAGAAAGAAAAACCTAAAGAAAATTGCCCCTACTCTCTAGAGCAGTGTTTCTCAACCAGTGTGCCGTGGCACACTAGTGTGCCGTGAGCGATCATCAGGTGTGCCGCGAGAAAAGCTCTCTGCCCCCCTTCCTTCCCCCCTCCTCCTGCCGAACTCCTGCTGCTTGGGGGAGGAGGAGGAAGGGCCGAGCGGCGGTGAAGAAAAAGAAGAAGGGGCCCGGGTGCCGCATCCTTCGGCCGTTTCCCCAGCCAGCCTCCAATCCGCCATGACTCCCGCCACGGCTCTCACCCCTCGCTCGCTGAAGCCGCGCGGAGGAGGAGCCCCGCCAACTGAAGCCCGTCCACCGCTCATGCTTCTCCTCTGTGGGAGAACTGAAGCTGGGGGGAGGGGGCGGGGCTTGGTGCGGCCTGGCTCTGCCCCCTCCCCCCAGATTCAGCGCTCCCACAGCTCCGCCAGCCTTGAGGGGGCAGTGCCAAGCCAGTATTGTGCTGGCTCTGCCACCGCTGGCTTGGCACTGCCCCCTCAAGGCTGGCAAAGCTGTGGGAGAACTGAAGCCGTGTGGAGGGGGCGGGGCATGGCACGGCCTGGCTTCTCCCCCTGGCTTCAGCACTCCCAGCAGCTGTTCCCAGCAGGCCACCATCCCCCAGCCGTTCTTTACTGTGTTAGGAGTGTCATTTTGGTTGGTGGTGTGCCCCCGGATTATTTTAATGTTAAAAGTGTGCCGCGGCTCAAAAAAGGTTGGGAAACACTGCTCTAGAGGCGCATTTTAGGCCTACGAGATGTGGCATCCTGGGGATGGATATAAAAGGCCTCGAATCTCCTAAAGAGAACGGTTAGAAAGGAAGCCGAGGAACACGAAAAGGTACAGATCCAGCTACACTAAAAGACAAGGAACGGACAATGGACACCAAACACTGGAAAGATTTTGAAGGCTAAGGGGAAAGAGTTTTTAAAAGGACAAAAGCTAAAAACAACGGATTGCTTTTATACCAAGAGAGTTATGAAGACCCGTCTCTGGAAAAAGAAGGAAAAAGAGCCTAAAAAGAAGACTTGTCAAAAAGAAATGTCCAGCTTAACAAGGAGAGAGACTGTACGAGAAAAACAAGATGCACCCATGAACAAGGAACTTGGGAGAAAACAAGTTACCCCTATCTCTATCTTTTTCCATCACCCTTACCCATTACTATCCTTCCCAGATCCCGGACCAAACAACCTCCCTCACCACCTCTAACCCTTACCCCTGCCCACCCCCCATCCCTTCCTATACCCTCAATCCGCCCTACCCCAAAACCATCCCCCCTTTTTTTCATCTGTTTGTACTCAAATCTTTCAATAAAAATTTAATTTTAAAAAAAACAAGATAGGAAGCCAACAATATCAATAACAATACATATTTGTCAAATAGTCATCAATTGTGCTCCTAATAATGACACATTAGTAATAAACACACAAAAACAGGAGCATGTAAACATCATAAGCAGGAATGACTTACACGCAGGTAAGTTTGGAACCAAAACAAAGTCTGTATGGGAGGAAATCTTTCTCGTCGATACTCACGGAGAAAAGTAGTCCCCAAGCTCTCCAAAGTACATCAAATTTCAAGGTAAATAATCCATAATACAAGGTTAGAAAAGTAGTTCTTGAATCTAAATAAATCCAGAGCGTCTATGCCCAAATAGAGGAAAGGTTTGTGGTTAAGTGCAAATCAATAAAGGGTCAACGAGTCGGCAAATGCCTGCGCCACGACCGTTTCACCTTCCGGCTTCCTCAGGACCGGGGACAAACTTCCATACACAACAACCCTCGTATTGGGGTTCCCAGGACATCCAACTGGAGCATGGAGTAAGGAACAAACAATCATATAGGGAGGTTCCCAAGTGGATCAGTAAAGGACGACAGAGAGTAAGCAACACAATGTAATAGGGTAGAAGCGTACACACCAAAGTCAAGATCCATTATGCACATCCCAAGTAGGGCGTACTATAGAGTACGGGCACGTAGCAAAGCTTAAGTAGGAAACATAGGGGATATAACACACGTGTGTATGATTAATCAAGTAGTTCATTGATTGTAAGCTTGTCATGAAGACCAAACAGGGCCTCACAAGCGAGATTGACTTTCGCACGTGGCCCACGATGGAAGTTTGAATCTTCTGTGGTTATGAGTGAGGGCCTCGCCAGATTTCAAATCCCACAAAGGGGTGGAAGAGACTCCTGTGTATCTATTTATTGATTGATTGATGACTGTCTATTTATTTATTTGAGGAAGGCATTGTGTGCCAAGGTTGCTCTCGGTCAGTTGTCGATGTGGCTCGCAGGGCTCTCTCTCGGGAAGGGAGCCAAGGCACGGCGAGTCCCATCGTCCACGGCTCACCCACTTCAAAAGAGGATTCAGATGTCATGGGGGCTCCGTGGGCCAAGTTTGGTCCTGATCAGTCTTGAGCGGGAACGGTTCTGATTTACGGCCCAGGAGCAGGATACAGATCGGCGCAGTCGTTTACCACCCGTCGTTAGAAGGAATCGTGGGACAGATAATGTATGACATGACCGCCTAGTGGAGCGTCCATCCTTATTACAGGATCAGCACTATATTCTGAAGTCTCGTATTGAGCTGTTAGATCTTTCGGGAGGGATCGGGTGGTGCCTTCAGTGAGGAACAGCGTTGGGCTGGTTGGCCTTGGGGGGTCCCTTCCAACGGTGGAGCGTGGGGTGCCAATCAGAATAAAAAGCAAGCTATTAACTCCCCTCCCTCCCTCCTCCGCTGCCTCTTCCTTTCTGGCGCAGGCCGAGGGACAGGATACGAATTGGCGCAGTGGTTTTCCACCCCTAGGTAGAAGGAATCGTGTGACAGATAATTTATTACAATTATTCGAAAAGCAGGCAGCTTATGAAAATCCCATCAAGAACTCTTGGAATCCAAGGACACCACCACCTTCCTCTGGCACTGAGCAGAAGAGGGAGGAGCCTCGGAAGCCCCGCCCACGAAGGCGGCAGCGGCACAAAGACAAACTTCCTGTATAGAAGCTGCGTGCGTCGCATTTTGTTGTTGAAGGGGAGGGGCCTATTCGTAGCCCTGCCCACTCACGGCTGTACAATAAGAGACGTGGTCAAAAGTCTATGCGTGACGTCACGCGCCCACGGCATTGTAACGCACAATGACATGCAGCGCACAGCAAAGAAGAAAACAGGTTGTCTGGGGCCCTGTTTGCCTGCCATTTTTACCGGGAGCGTTGTGGGTTCTCAATATACAGCTCATCCCTTATTCGAAGACGTCATTCATTCTGGATGGCCTACAATGGATATTCTGTAGTCTCGAACTGTTAGAAACTCGGTCGGCTGCAAAGGAAAAAGCGTACACAGAACTTTTTTAAAATTGACTTGGTCTCCAAAAAACGCAAGCGCCACTACGCAAAGGTTGCACAAACTGCCATGAATCTTGAAAAGAACAATTGCTGAAGCGATCCATCAGGATCTTGAAGGAACAGCTGAAATGAAAGGAAATAAAGGTTGCACAGTTCAACGCATAGTAGTCTCAGGAAATTCCCTCCTCAGAGGAACAGGGGTCCCCTTCCAACGGTGGAGCGTCTTAGTGGGGTGCCACTAAGAAGCAGAAGCAAGGCCTTGGCTCACCTCCCTCCCTCCTCCGCTGCCTCTTCCTTTCTGGCACTGAGCGAAAGCGGGAGGAGCCTCGGAGGCCCCACCCACGAAGACGGCGACGGCAGCGGCGCGGGGACAAACTTCCTGTATAGAAGCCGCGCGCCTCGATTTTCTCTTGTTGAGGGGGAGGGGCCTTTTCCTTGCCCCGCCCACTCACGGCTCCAAAGGGAGAAACGGACTCCGCCCAAACAAAAGTAGTCAGGACTCTATGAGTGACGCCACGCGCCATAGGCCTAGAAGTCTAAGTGACGCCATGTGCACATAGCATTGCCAGGAACAATACAGGTGTTTCAGTTTTGTTTTAGGAAACACCAATGGCGGAAGAGAGGAACAAGAACTCTTACTTCCCTCCCATTTTCCCCGGAAACTTGGCTCGTGCTTCATGACAGAGTCGTCTGTTCCTGCAAAAGAGATGATTTATATCAATCCCGGAGGCCATAGCGACCCAGACACAACTGGAGGCGGCCATGGAGGTTGGAGGGCGCGAGGGCGCTTCTCCCGCTGCCTTTCTCCAGGGAACCGGCTGCCATCGCTCTCCTGGAGTCCCGCCTGAGAGAAATGG
>JARBWK010003113.1:0-13228 GCA_030556195.1 Anolis apletophallus | reverse complement strand
CCCCCCCCTCATATATTTCACAAAGAGGCAAGATCTTTCAAGTCAGCATTCTCTTTGCCCCTCATGTGCTCATCGTGCAATTTTCTCCACCTTTTCAGTTTCCAAAAATGATGAGAGACAGACATGAGACAAAAGGAACTGATGTTGATACTCTTTAAATAATTTAGATTTATCCAGAGGCCATGGGAGCGAGGAAGACAGAAGTTAACTATATAGTACCTAGAGATTTCCTGAAAATATGTCAAAAAAATTTGAAATAATCAAACCCATAAAATGAAACCATATTTTGAGTTGACTATACTTAAAGTAATTAAGTACAGTACCATCCTGAGGTCCTACTGGAATGATAGTAGATTTAAGCGGGGCTCTGGAGAAAACAGGGTATTTAAGGGACTTCAAGACCTCATCATTTCTACTCAAGCCAACTCCCATTCTCAGGAATCCCTATCTCCAGAGGCCCAGATACTAAATCTATCAGTGGTAGGACCAGGACATCAGCTCAATTACTTTAAGTATAGTCAGCTTTCCAAAATTAAGGGTTTCATTTGTGGGTTTGATTATTTCAAATTTATTTATATATCAGAAATCACAGGTACTATTTATAAATAACTCTGTCTTCTCCTTCCCATGGCTCTGGATAAATCTAAATATTTAAAGAGTATCAACATCAGTTCCTATTGTTCATAAACAATATATAAATGTGCACAAATTGTTTTTTTATTATTGCTCTATATTTTTGAAGTTCAAGGACAATTTTAGCATCCTAAGGCAGTGTTTCAACAACCAGGTTCTGGACCCCGTTGAGTGGAGTCGAGGGATGTCAGAAGGGGTCGTCAAAGACCATCAGAAAGAACAGTATTTTCTGCTGTTCATGGGGGTTCTTTGTGAGAAACTCTCAATTTTATCATTGGTGGGGGCTCAAATGCTCTTTTGACCTTAGAGTGAACTATAAATCCTGTAACCAACTCCCAAATGAAGTCTCTTTTCCCAACCAAAACCAGTATTCATATTTGGAGCATATTGCAAGTTTGGTCTAAACTATCATTGTCTGAGTTCACAGTACTCTCGAGATTTAGGAGACTGTTGGTCATGGGAGTTTCTGTGTGTCAATTTTGGTTTTCAATTCCATCATTGGTTAAGTTTCAGAATGCTCTTTGATTGTAGGTGCAAAATCCAGCAACTACAACTCCCAAAGGACAAATCAACCCCCCACCACCACCACCAATATTCAAATGTGGGCACATCGGTATGAACCAAATTGATCCAGTGGAGTGGAAAAATACACTCCATATCAGATATTTACATTACTATTTATAACAGTGGCAAAATTGGTTATGAAGTAGTAGTATAAATAATTTTATGGTTAGGGTCACCAAACACGAGGAACTGTATTTGTTGCATTAGGAAGGTTGAGAACCACTGTCCTAAGGATGGAGCTCCACACTGGCCATCCACACCATGTTGTGCAATTTCTGGTGGAGGATGTGGAGTGTCCTTGGACCCTTCTCTCCAACACTGGAAACCTGCCCATGTTATATTGGCTCCAATGGAACCAGCACAGGTCCTCGCAGGAGAATTTGGCACCTTCTCACAAGTGATGGGAAAGCGTTGCCACAAGGGAGCAGTGCACGGGCAACAGATTCACCCCATTTCCTCCTGTCTGGCGACAAACCTGGCCTTTGTGATGTGGTCACCAAACTAACTTTGTTACTCTTCATACAGAAAACATGTCCAGATTATTGATGAAATATACCAACTTTGCTATCAAAAGATGAATACTGATTTTAATTATGAAGGGCTAAAAAAACATTTGGAAATCCATGGTTACAGTTTATTTATTGCACTAGAATCCCTTCACTTGTGAAAATTACTGAAAAGAGAACCTATATTGGGTTCTCTCAGGAGCATGGACACAACTACCAATAACTATGAGGACAATTATGGTTAATAACTGGTTTTATCAAAACAGCGGTCTATTCAGTATATGAAGAAACCATTATAAAGAGGTGTTGAAAATGCATATGCTGGACGGCTCAATTTGGAGGGGTGTGTTAGGTTTTCCCTTGAAAATGTGTTCATAATTTCATTTATTGGTCACTGGAAGATTCTTGCTCCTTAAGTATCTTCCTAATTGACAGTGGCACACTGCGATCTAGATATGTCGGTTGATCTATTTACTTACAGCAGGTCTTGGAGAAGAGGGCACAAATACATTAAGTTTATGTATTCCATAACTATTTTATGTGACACTGATTTAACTTCAACTTTAACTACTACCATGCTTCAGATTCTCAAAAGCAACATTTTCAATCATTTATAACCAGCAACTTATCTATACAAACTTACCCACAAGGTCGGTATGTAAACACAATGTAACTTTCTCATCACTTCGCTCAATGAATGTAACACAGGTATATTTTTCCCAGTGCCGCATTGCTTGCTTGAACATTGCCGCGCTGGCTACCCAAATCAATGTTTGCAATGAAATAACAAGTAATGAAACCAACTATATTAAAGTGAGTATTTTGAGCTCAAGTACTTCAAACAATCCAATACTGCAGAGAAAATGAACAATTAAAAACCTCTTTGTAGATTGTAAATGTAAAAATTTTCAAACCAAGACTATGTTTTCAAAAACTATTAATTCGCAGCTCATGTATATACATAGAAGTGACAAGATGAATATATAACACTATATTTGGGTGAGAAACAGTATGTGTGGGATCTCTACACACCAGGCATGGGAGAACTGGGCTCAAATTGTTTGGACTTCCACAATTCCTAACAACCAGGATATAAATATCTTAAAGGTCAGGACTGAGGAAATATGTTGAGGCATAGCTGGTATTATGAAAAAAAGAAAGAAAACAAGAAATATAATTCAATCCAAGACTTTTGAATCTGATTCATTATAACTTTTTCTACTAATCTGAAGGGTCAGTTTCTTCATGACTCCATTTTCTCTCTTTACCTGTGAAATTTATCACTATGACATATGGGATGACACCCCCTGGCCATATTCTTTCTGTGTGATGTAGCTGTCTCTGGGAATCCTTTCCTCTCAAAAGCTCTCAGAGAATGCTAGACTTGATCTTCCCTTAGTTATATTGCTTGTTCAAAACCTGAAAATGAATCACAATGGATACTGGTTGAAAATACTTAAAAAAATGTCACTAAGAGAGAAAAGGTATAAGCAATTATTTTCCTATACACTGTTCCCTCGCTACTCACAGTTGGTTAAACATTGTGGACTTGCTGTTTTGTGGATTTCAAAAAATATTAATTTAAAATATATATCATGGTATTTTTGCTATTTTGTGGGGTTTCTGTTGCTGCTCTCAAGGCGTTTCTTCCTCCTCTGTCCTCTCTCCCTCCAGCCTTAAAGGGCGCTCCTTCCCTTTCCTTCACTTCCTCTCTCCATATGGAGACTCAAGCAGCTCAGAATTAAAGTGGGAGGACATCGCCGGAGCCAAGGGCCGGCCCTGGCGAAAAGAACTTGGCGAGAGGAGAGGGCGGAGGAGGGAGGAGGAAAAAGAGCAGCGAGGGTGGACGCAGCCATGCACAGAGACTGCATCCCCCTCGCTGCTCTTTTTCCTCCCTCCCTCCAAGACCCTCCTTCTTCTCCGACTCCCTTTGCGCCAGGGCCGTCCTGGCTCGGCGATGTCCTCCAGATCAGTACAGGCGGAGGCCAAGCTGCCCACTCCCGGGCATTCCTCTTTTCTCCTCTCCCTGCCCTCCTTCCACAATGAAGGGAGGACTACGGGCGAAGGACAAAAGCTGGCAGGGAAAGACACCCCTCCCACCTCCACTCAGGATCGGGCGAGTGCGGCTGCGGTGGCGGCGGAAGAGGGGGACGGTGGCGCCCTGGGTCGCAAAGCCCCCTCTTCCAGTCCCCCCTCCTGGGAGGGCTGGGAGGGTTTGAAAGAGAAGGAGGAGGGTCGGGTGCGCCTGCTGATTGCTCTACCTCTATCAGCGCTGTGCCACGCAGAACGGAGGTAATAGGCGGTTTTTGGGGCTGTTTTTGGGGGATTTCAAGGTAGTAGGTGTTTTTGTGCTGGTTGTACTTCATGGTCAGGTGAATGTGTGTCGAGGGATTGATGTTTCTGCGTAGTTTTGGCCGCATATAAGGACATCCCACGGCGACCGATTTTTTATATATAGATTGTTTCGATTTGTAACTGGGTCCTTCCGATTTGACTCAGGATGGTTTACAGTTCAGGCAAAACATTAAAACATGAACGATAAAATCAACAATAACAATTGAAACAGATTAACAAAGTTAGCTCACTGACCAGGGAATAACTAGATATTAAAATGCCTGACAGAAAAGAACTGTTTTGCACTTTCCAAAGCCGGGGTAGATCAGTGATTGCTCGAATGTCAGGTGGCAGGGTGTTCCATAGGTTCGAGCAACACAGAGAAGGCCACTGCCTAGTTGAGGACAGATGGATGAGTCCAGGAAGGGATCTGTAGAGGGTTGGCGGTCCTCCAGATCGAAGATCTCTGGGAAACATATGGGAGTAGACGGTCCCTCAAGTACACCGGCCCCAGACTATACAAGGCCTTGAAGGTCAAAACCAACACTTTGAAGGTGATCAGACTCAATTGGCAACCAGTGGCTGCCGTAGGGTAGGAGTGATGTGAGCCTGGCAGGTACTCCAGCCACGAGTCTCGCCACAGCATTCTGCACCAGTTTACGCTCGGTGACCCGTAAAGGAAGACCAATGGCAAAGGCGTTACAGTGGTCTAACTCTCTGAGATGACAGTTGCCTGGATTACCGTATGGTCAAGTCGTTTCTGGTGAGGTAGGGAGCCAACTGCCCAGCCTGCCGCAGATGAAAGGCGGATCTGCTGACAGCCAAGACCCGCCTCCATTGTCAGCAGTGTGTCCACTGACCCTGGGCTCTTGACTAACGGCGGTGGGCTTGGTGCTCACCGTCCAGGTAGGCAGCCAGAGCCCACACTCACCAGGCGATCCTGCAAGGATCTGCATCTTCGATGGATTCACTCACCGACTGCCACTCGTAGCTTCAACCAGTCAATGCCGAGCATAGTTGGAAACAATTGGGAACAGAGTCCGGCCGCCGCCCATCTCAGTATGGGTGTCATCAGCACTGATGACACCCAGACCGTAAGCCCGCACCAATCAATCTGGCAAGTGGTCGCATATAGACGACTAAATAATAAAGAGATAGAAATGGCTCCCTGAGGACTGGTGACACACTCCCGGGCTCTTACCTCCCCTCTCCACTCATTTAAGAGCAGTCCCTAACCCTGTCACGGCTGGGGCGGGTTAATAATGTGATCTACCGCATCAAAAGCTGCCGTGAGTCCAATAACACAAGTAGCGCTTGATCCCCTTGACCAATTGTGTGCCCAGTTGGTCTGTGATGGGCACAGTCTCTGTCCCATGCTCCAATACGGAAGCCGGACTGGAAAGGGATATATGAAACCAATACCTTTCACTGTTAGCCCCGTTGTCCAAAAATCATCACCTGAGCTGTTCCAGTATTCAATTTCACATCATCTCGTGTTTGTCTATTGTTAGATTTCAAAGGCTTGTTTCAAATAGCACGTTTTCCTTTTTACGGGGGTCAAGGAGGGGCTGATGCACCATTCCTAAGGAAGGAGTTCCACAGCTGAGGGGCCACCACACTGAGAATGCCTGTCTTTCATTCCCACCAGTCGCTTGCCGGAGGTGGGATTTAGAGAAGGGCTCCCTGGAAATCTTAAGGTCCTAGATGGTTTGTGGTGAGGGAGATAAGTTTTTGGACAGGTAAACTGGGTGAACCTGAGGATGCCTGCCATAGATGCAGGTGAAAAGTCAGAGAGAATGCTTCTAGAACTGTGTTTCCCAGCCTTTTGAGCCGTGGCACACTTAACATTAAAATTCAGGGCACACCACCAACCAAAAATGACACCCCAACAATAAAGGAACGGCTGGGGATGGTGGCCTGGGAGCAGCTGCTGGGATTGCCCGAAGCTGGGGGCGGAGCCAGGCTGTGCCATGCCCGCCTCCCCCTGCTCTCCCAGCAGCTGCTCAAGCCTTGAGGGGGTCAGTGCTGCCAGCAGTGGCAGAGCAAGCACAATGCTGGCTTGGCACTGTCCCCAAGGCTGAGAGTTAGCTGGAGCTGCTGAAGCTCAGGGAGGGGCGGAGCCAGGCCGTCGTACCCCACCTCGGCTTCAGCTCTCCCAGGAGGAGCATGGCGCGGGCGGGCTTCAGTGGGGGCCTCCGCCGCGGCGCAGCTCAGTGAGCGGGCGAGAGTCATAGCGGACTGGGGGTGTGGGAAAACGGCTGGCTGGAGCGGCACCCGGCCCTTCTTTCTTCGTCACACCCAGCCCTTCCTCCCCCCAAGCGCCAGGAGTTCGGCGGGAGGGGAGGGGGAAGGAAGGGGGCAGAGAGCTTTCTCGAGGCACTTGGGAGGTCCAATCGCACACCTATTGTGCCACGTCAAAGCCGTTTGGAAACACTGTTCTAGAACATGGCCATATAGCCCGAAACCTGCCAACAGCCCCAGTGGATCCGGTAAATGAGCCTTTGACAATACATCAAAGAGTTGATTATAGTTGTCATCAGCTTCCACTTTCTCCTAAAACATGTTTTCCTATCCATTGAAACTCCTTCCTCCCTTTAGTAAAGTTTCATTTTTAAACGAAACAAAATTTATCTGAAATAACTGTTTATATCATACAGTAGTTTATCATTTCTGAACACACCTGTGTGGGAACGATTGATAACAGGGCATATGGACTATATCTGCTTTTGCCATTAGTAGGTGTGAACAGTATTGGGAGCTCATCTCCTTGCTCTTTTTAAAAAAAGGATTTATAAAGGAGGTGCGACCTTGAGGGCCAGTATGTAAAATCCCACCTGAAAAGATAAGAACTTGAAACTGTAAATTAAATATCAAAACAGTGTTGCTAAACATTCAGTCATACCGCTGCATTTGTCATTTTTTGTGTACAGCTAAAAAAGCAAGATCCTTAATTTTAAAAACAAGGTGAAATGCCCAAGGAGCAACAATGTATGACATTGACTGAGCTCTTTAGGGCAGAGAAGTAGTTTATATTTATTAGACTGGGGTATAAAACCTGGAAGTCCACGTTTTGAACTACGCTTTTAAGACCCCGTGGCACAGTGGGTTAAAGTGAGCGTGTTGACCGAAAGGTCGCGACAGTAATACTCCAGAATTCAGTGCAGAATTTCAAAAATGATCTTAACAGATTAGAGAGATGGGCCGAAAAGTAACAAAATGAAGCTCAACAGGGACAATTTTAAAAAAACTCACTTAGGCAGAAAAAATGAAATGCAAAGATCCAGAATGGGGCTTGATCTCACTGTAATGTGGAAAAGATCTTGATTCTCAGAACGACTAAGTTAGACACGAGCCAACACAAGATGCAGCAGCTAAAACCAATGGATTTTGGCCCTCATAAATACGAGTCTAATGTCTAGATCAAGGGAAGTCATGCTACCCCTCTTCTCTGCCTTGGTTAGACCAGTGTTTCCCAACCTTTTTTGAGCTGCGGCACACTTTTAACATTAAAAACTTGGGGCACACCACCAACCAAAATGACACGCTAACACATTGGCCATATAGTTAATTGACTCGAGGTTTGGAGTTGTAGTTTCACCATCCAGAGAGCACTGGGACTCAAAAATGATGGATCTGACCAAACTTCTGGCAAGCCCCCTCAGGCAGTAGAGCAGGCCGAGGCTGCCACCAAGCCTGCTCCGACCAGGGTCCCGCCAGCCTCAGCCGCTCCCATTGCCACAGGTAACGCTCACGGGCGAAAGGCAGCGGGGAGAGGGAGAAGGCAGCAATTCCCGTCGCGCCTCGGGCTCTGCCATGACTCCAGCCTCCGCTGAACGCGCGCAGAGAGTATGAGCAGTGGATGTAAGCCAGCCCCACCCACTGAAGCCCATCCACCCTCATGCCCCTCTTCCTGCGACCTCAGCGAACGAGAGGTCGTCGCTGGCAGAGAGCGGCGCTTAGGGGCGGGGGTCGGTCTCCGCCATGACTCCGCCATGACTCAATCAGGTAACGAGCAAACTTCTGCCGCTGGAAGGGGCGGCCGGAGCAACGCCAACCTTCCTCCCTCTCTTCCTCGATTGAGGCTGGCTGGGAAACGGCCCCTTCTTCTTTTTCTTCGCCGCTTCCGGTCCCTTCCCTCCCTCCCCCCCCCACCCAAGCAGCAGGAGTTTTGGCAGGAGGAAATGGAGGGAGAGATGTTTCATGCGGCACACCTGATGGTCGCTCATGGTTGGACTGACTGGCCTTACGAGGTCTCTTCCAACCCTTAGATTCTATGACAATACTTTAGAGCAGGATTTCTCGACAAACAGACTGCAAAAATTGATCCTTTCTTAAATGAGTCCCATTAACAAGACATTTTGTTCCCTGAAGGGAGAAATACCAAATGCCAGCCCTTCATGCACACAAATGCATTCCTCAGTACGCTGCCTTTGTTTTGTTTATTTATGCACACTCAGGGAGGGATTCTGGAATCCAGCCGCTGTTTACTCCTGTTTGTTCTAATGAGCTATGGTAACATCTTCCAGCAGGTGGGCAATTATTTTTTCCAAGGGGCCACATGAGAGCAAAAATATTATGAAGGCCACACCTAAAGGAACCATTTCTAATCTACATTATTTATTTATTTACTTTTATATTTACTATATATTATCATTAATATTACTAATATTAATATATCAAGAAATATTCAGATATTATTAGTATTAATATCATAATTATTATATAGTATATATAGACATTATAGACCAGGAAGCAACCACCGCTACTGGCGCCCAGCCGCCATCCTGGAGGACCTCAATGTCTCCCGAGTCCTGGCAAGCCTCCCTGGGGCCCGGTCCCGCCGGGCCGGACTGCTGGCTGTTGGCGACAGACTCTCTGCGCCTTGACCACCTTCTGTCCCGTCACCGGCGGTGACTGGTAAGACCGGTGGTCCAACTTGGTCAATACTGAGGGCGGCTAACTTAGAGGACGACACAGCGAGCGGGCCCTGAGCGGGAAACAGCACCGCCGCCGGGGGGAGGCGCCGTTGCAGGCCAGGGCGCCAGCCCCTCTTCCCGACCCCAGAGACACCCAGTGTCGTTATCGACCCAGGGTTCTCATGTGCCGGCCAGCCACCTGGAAGGAAGAAACCTCCGCCCTGAGCCCAGATCCAGGCGATTCTTCGCCCGAGAACCTTTTGGGGTTCAGGCTTTGAGCGTGGGTCGATGAACAACATCCCCACTGTGTTCCTCGGCCTCTTGCCGAGACTAATGGGCCGGAGAAACCGCCTCACTCTTGTTTTTGTGACCAGTGGGGAGTCCTTAAGACCCCCAGGTTTCCACCCTTTGATACCTCACTGGGACCAGCCTAGGCCCGGACCGGGCCCTCCATGTTCTCCAGTCAGGACTCTGCCCTCCCACCCTTTTTGACTGTTGTATTGTCTTGTTGTCTTTTGAGTGTTATGTTATTTGTTTGCCTTTTGGCTTTTGTGCCGCTGCGAGCCTAGAGTTTAGCGGCGCCAAGTCCAACAACAAACAAACAAATAAATAAATAAATTATAATAAAATTATTATAAAAATAATAATAAAACCCACTAAAATTAAATAAATTAAATATAACATTATATTATTTGTTATATTATAATAAAAATTATTATTATAAAATAATAATAAAAACCACTAAAATAAAATAAAATTCAAGAAGACAAGGTGTGAACCAATGTGGAGGCTGACATCCTCAAGAGAGGAAGGATCCCAAAAGTGGAATGGCCCAATGGATCCAGCCCAGATGGAAGGAATATCCACCCAAAGGCCAAGAGGAAGAGGGCACCGGTTCCTGGACTTCTACCCACCTCTGAAAAGCAGAGGCAGGCACACTCAAACTCTGGGAAAACCCAAGTTCCTGGGAAAAGCTGGCTGCGTTTTTTTGTGGGGGCTCCGTGGCCTTTGGATGCAAGGAAATAATCCAACCAAGGCGAGGAGGAAGAGGCAAAGGGACATATTGTGCTGGAAATGAAGGAGCAGCATCCAAGTCCAGAGGTGAGAGCGAGGGAGGGAGCCTGCCTGGTGGAGGGGTTTTCAGGGAAGGAGGCTGAGGCAGTCCTGCTCCACCGCCGCCTGCTCCAGCGGGCGAGATCGAGCCGGAAGATCTAACTCTCAGGCAGCGGCGGCGGAGGGATTCCGCCATGTCAGTCACAGGAGGTAATGAGCAGGAGACCCAGGGAGGCGGGGGCTTTCCTGCGGAAGTTTCTCCGGAACCGCAGCGGGACAGGAGGAGTACTCTGCTCCTCCCTCTTTTTCCTTTTTGCCTATATGACAAAAGCATCACGTTGCTTGTAGCCGCCCCAGTGGGAGCCGCCTCCTCTCTTCGGGGGAAGGTCGCCGGGTCGAATGGCATGCCCCGACAGAGCCATAATTGGCCCGCGGGCCGTGGAGCCCAGGTCTGGTCTAGAACAATGGTTTCCCTCGGCGGAAAGAGATTTGACTAAACGATTAAATCATCTCACAAACAAATACCTATTTGATGACCTCGACAAATCTTATTTTTGGAAGGAATAAAAAATCGAAACGTTACAAAGTGTATAGAGCTTAAAATGAGACCGTTGGAAAAATAAAATGATTTTTTATCTCAAAACCTGTGTTTCATTCAAAAGTCACGGACTTATTGACCCGCCTCGTGAGTTCAAAAGTTTGATATGCCTTGACTTTCTTCAAAGATTCACCACATTGGATTTTAAATCGAAGGGGGTCAAAATGGTAGATACAGTCGCATGTACCATCAAAATGCAACCCATGAGCTGCAATGTTCGGAAATCACAGACTGTGTAACAGTCGAGCATGCTGTTGCTAGAGAGCATACCGAGTTGGACTAATCTATTCGGACAATTGATGGTCAGTGGCTCTCTGGGATCTTTTCCTTTATTACCCGGAGATGCTACTGAATGAGCAGGAGACCTTTTCATGCAATACATATACTTCTTGCTGAGTTAAGGCAATTTGCCCTGTACATGAGAGATGAAATTTATTCCATTCTCTACTCAGCGAATTAATTTCTGAACCCCTGGGGAGAGTGGTCTGAACTTTAAAGAATGATAATTCAAACCTTACACTTTCACAAAGTTTCATGAGAATTTCCCAAACAGCCAAAACAGTGATGGTAAGAGATGTTGTGGACCGCCACCAGATGTTTAATTGATTTAGAGAAGATGTGAGTTTCCACGTGAGGCGCAAGGTGATGGGCTCTCAAGTCTGGGAAAATGAATTCTGAGAAAATTATGGTTCTCTCTGTGAGAAAACTGGCTCGGAAAAGGCCTCAAAGGGCATTCATGGAGTCAGAAGTAGCAACAGCAGATATGGAATCGAAAGTGAAGAGCTGACTGATAAGAAGGGTTCCTGAACCCACCTGTAGTTACAGATCAACAAAAGTATTTGTTTACAAATCAGAGCTGAAAATAGATTGTGTCATTAGAGAGACACTTGGGAAAGTTAGAAGGAATTCATAGGAAATTGAATGATTTCATGGGTGTCTATTAAACAAGAACAAACTTCGATTGCTCAAACTATTGAGGTATTACACTGCTCTCTCATTGCTGGAAAAATCACTTGCAGGAGACTCCGGAACAGATTAGTTCCGCTGTTGCAGAAAACTTCTCCTGAGAGCCAATGTGGCTTCAGAGCTAAATAAGGGAGCACCACAGACATGGTTTTTTGCCCTTAGATAACTGCAAGAATAATGTAGAGAGCAGAACAAAGGACTCTATGCCAGCTTATTTGTCGACCACCAAAGTCGGCCTCGACATAGCAGAAGGTCTGTAACAGATCCTGGAACGTCTAGGGATGTCCCCCAAATTCCTCAAAATGATTATCCTCTTACTTGCTATTGAGGGTCAGCAGGTCAAGTCAGATACGGTGATGCTCTCTCGAGCCCTTTCCTCTAACTAATGGACTTAAAAAAGGTTTGTGTTCTTGCACCAAACCTATTTACAATCTTCTTCAGCATGATGTTCCAAGAATACGGCAGACCTCGAAGAAGAAGAAGACGGTTTATATATACGCTATCGTACTGATGGAAGCTTGTTCAACTTAAGCCGCTCTGAGGGCTCGCACTAAGACTCTAAACTATGTAGTCCATTGAGCTGCTTTTTGCCAACGATGCTTCCTTGTCGCCCATTGAGAAGCCCTGCAGCGCCTAACATCCTGCTTTGCAACAGCTGCAGAGCTTTGTTTGGGCTGAAGTCAGCCTGAAGAAACGGAAGTCCCCTCTACCAGCCCACCACACGAAGAACACCATCATCCCTACGTCAGCACAGGCACATCTGTGCTTAAGTCCGTTGAGCAGTTCACCTCTGGGAAGCATCATCATCTTCAGACGCCAAGATTGACAAAGAGATAGACACAGATTATGAGCATAGAGTGCATTGAGAAGGAAACAAAAGAGTCTGGAGTAACAAGCACCCGAGGCAGCACCAAAATCAGTGTGTACAGAGCTATCGTATTTTCTATTCTCTATGGGTCTGAGAAACATGGGTCACCTATCGCCAACACCTCGATATACTCCCTTCATCAGCGCTGCCTTGGCACAATCTAAATTTGGTGGACCTACTGACGAATGAGGAGAAGTTTGCAGTTGCAGCCATCGATTTGACAAGCTAACATGGAACCATATGAGGGTTAGATGGGATTTCTTCTGATTACTCACATCTTTATTTATTTATTTATTTATTCATGCCCACCTTTCTCATTCCACAGGGACTCAAAGTGCTTACTAACTCCTCAAAAATTCATCAATGCCACTTAAAACAACCACAAAACAAGACAGTAATCAAAACTATAAAAAACAGAAACTATAAACTGTTAACAAAACATAAAAGCAATAAAACAGAATTTAAAAAATAATGGATTAAAACAAAGTAATTAGTCTTGGATTTCATACTTATTAATTTTCTCATGGTCATTATTCAAGCTGTTGAGACGATTCAAGTTATCCTATTCAAAATGCCTGTGTACAGACTGGGACTTTAGCCTTTTCCTGAAGACCAGGAGGGGTGAGGCCAGCCTGATGTCACTGGGAGGGAGTTCCAAAATTGATAGGGCTACCACTGAGAAGGCCCTGTCTTTGTCCCCATCAGTTACACTTGGGAGGAGGTGGGACCCAAGCAGGCCCCCAGCAGATCTTAAAGCTTTCCAGTCTGGCTTTTGCCCCCGGGATGGGGG
>JARBWK010003112.1:0-13230 GCA_030556195.1 Anolis apletophallus | reverse complement strand
CCGGGCCCAAGTGGGAGAAGCCAAAGGAGCCCCATTGTCCGAGAAGGAAGAGGGAACCGTTTGCTTTTATTATATGTATACTATGTGGCATCGAATCGTTGCCGTTGTTAGGTCGCTTTCTGAGTCCCCCTCGGGAGTTGAAGCGGGGTAGAAATGATGGAAATAAATAAATAAATAAATAATAAAATCCAGAAAACCAGGAAACATTAATCAAGGCATTAGTATGCAATCATAAAATCTAAGAACGAAAACCATGAAACAAAAGGTACTGAAGCATGAATCTTCAAGCAAGGCTTCCATAAAACAAGGACAAAACTTAACTTGATTCCAAACGATGCTTCATCTGGCTACATTTCCGTACCTGGAACTTTTAGCCCCTCGTTAAAACTATCCCAAAGCAGGCCCGGATTATAAGGCCAACCTAGGCCAAGGCCTGGGCGGCATCCACATGGGGGGGCAGATCCGACCCCCAAAGTAAAAAAAAAAAAAATCAAAAAATTAATCAAAAAATAACAAAATTAACTGCGCATGTCCTTGCCCGCCGCTCGCTCAAAGGCTCTGCCTCCCCCACTCCACCCCGGCTCCGCCCTGGCATGGTGGCTTTAGGAGGAGGAGGGGAGGGAGTTGGGGCAGAGCCGAGGGGGGGCTTTCCTCCTCCTCGCGAGGGGTGGGGCGAGAGGGAGCGGCGGCAGATGGCCCTTTTGGCCTAGGGCGGCAAAAGGGCCTGATCCGGGCCTGATCCCAAGCACTTAGAAACTGGTTTTGCTTTAGTGGAGATTCCCTTATCATTTTCTGCCCGAGCCTGGCAGAACGCTGAAGCCACTATTTGGTCTGTCTGTTTTGACTTAATCTCCTGCTGTCTATCTGCTCATTTATTAATCCGTGCCCCTCCTGGCTGGTGAAAGCCAGCCTGGAGGGATTGCGAGACCCTCTGTTGAATATAATTAATACTTCCCTAGCCCAGGGAGTATTTCCAGAGGAGTTTATAAGGCGGTGGTCTCTCCATTGTTGAAGAAGCCGGGATCCAGATCAACGGTCCCTCAACTACCGCCCGGTCTCGAATCTATCGTTCCTGGGCAAGGTACTTGAGAGGGCGGCAATGGAGCAGTTTCAGTCCTTCCTAGATGACCCAGCTTAGCTGGAGCCCCTCCAGTCCGGCTTCCGTCAGGGGCATGGGACGGAGACGGTACTGGTCTCCATCTCGGATGAGTTGCGCTGCCAGCTGGATCAGGGCGGATCGGCGCTGCTTGTGTTTGGACCTCACAGCGGCGTTTGATACACTCGATTATGATCTATTGACTCACCGCTTGCCAGGGCCGGGAGTGAGGGGACAGCCCTTAATTGGGTGACCTCCTTCCTCTGGAACCGGCTACCACGTGTGAGGAGGGGCACGGATGTCTCCGGGGGTTCCCCGCGTCTGTGCCGGGTTCCTCGGGGGCTATTCTCTCCCCTCATATTTAACATCTATATGCGACCACTTGCCCAGCTGGTGCGTAGTTTTGGGCTGGTGTGCCATCATTACGCTGATGACACCCAGCTTATCTTGAAGATGGAGGGCAGCCTCGAATCCGTAACCGATAATTTCCACGCGTTGCCTTGAGGCCGTCACTGGATGGCTGCGAGCCAGTAGGTTGAAGGTGAATCCGGCAAAGACGGAGATCCCGTGGCTGTCCTCCGGGCTGTTCAGCTTCCAACCCTGGGCGGCGTGACATTATGTCCGTCGCCCTCTGTTAAGAGCTTAGGGTAACCTTGGACCCCTGTTGTCGATGGAGGCCCACGTCTCCAGCGTCAGCAGGGTAGCTTTTTTTCCATCTTCGCCAGGCGAGGAAGCTGGCCCCCCTATTTGTCCCGGCGCGACTTAGCCACAGTGATCCAAGCCACGGTCATCTTGAGGCTGGACTACTGTAACGCTCTTTACATTGGCCTTCCTCTGTCAGTAATCCGGAGACTCAAGCTGGTGCAGAACGCTGCAGCGACTCTTGGCGGGTCCCGACATTGGCCACCTCATCACGCCAATCCTGCGCGAACTGCACTGGCTCCCAATTGAATGCCGGATTGCCTTCAAAGTGTTAGTCCTGACTTTTAAGGCCTTACATGGTCTGGGGCCAGTGTACCGGCGGGACCGCCGTGTCCCATACCATCCCACCAGATCACTGCGCTCCGACGAGCTAAACCTCCTGGACATCCCAAATGTGAGGACCTACCATCTGTCCGCAACCCGCCACCGGGCTTTCTCTGTTGCAGCCCCCACCATGTGGAACGCACTGCCCGCCGCATCCGTGCCACCCAGGGCCTCCTCCCGTTCAGGAGAGCAGTCAAGACATTGCTGTTCCAACAAGCCTTCGGAGTTAGCTAGACTGTAGCTCCCACCGCCTGGCTGTCAGCCCACTGCCACTCCATTTGTTGCTTCAACTGTTCTAATTGTAATCCATCTCAATGGTATTACTGTGGCTTATGAGTTATCTGACAATTGTGGTTTACTGAACTGTTGTAAGTCGCCCGAGCCGTTGGGGCGACAGACAAATGTGAAATAATAAATAAATAAATAAATTTCTGCAGCTGGGCCAGGTGCCGAACTGCTTTCAAACCCCACATCCTGGGAACTCTCTGGTTCGGGGAGTACAACAGCATCCCCACACCCTTCAGGGATATTCTCATGGGAAACTATACTTTGAATAGGGATCTCCTGGTCATTCTTGTCAGATTATTGCATTTTGAATAGCAATTCATGAGTCAGCACAAGATATATTTTCGCAGTTTGAGATGACCTGCAGTGTGACATGTTTGACACCAGATGGCGCTGTCTCAAGACTGCTAAATGGAACCTTGAGGAATGTCAGTTACAAAGTGACAGTTGGGATTTGTCAGTTGGGATTCAATATCTGTGAGGAAAGGATGTTTAGAAAGGTAGCTGTGATGGCTGTTGTTTTTCGATGTTTTGCCAGTTATTGTTAAATACAATTCAATACAAAGTTATATATTTACCTTGTGAATTGAATGAGAGTTTCATTATTCACACGAACAGAGACTGGAGTTTTTGGGCCGATGGGGAATTAAACTTCTATATTTCTGTTGCCTATCCGCTGTGACATAAATACTCAACGCCGAAGAATTCTCTGCATCAATATTGTTGACCAAACCATTGCCATCTTGAAACTCATTGACATCAGTCCCCACATCCACTTTGAGGGCTGAAGTTTGCCCGTGCCTGATCTAGATCGACAGCGCAGAAAACATATGCCTTGTCCTTTCTCTTTCTCCCTCTGCCCATACTCGGCCTTCCTTCCGTCAGTCTTTAAAATGCACTCTTTCTGTTAGGAATCCTGTCTGCCCTTGGGCAAGGATGACAAGTCAATGCCGCCAGGCAAGCTGTCTTTGCGCCTTTATGATGCCTAAATAGTGTGCTATTTTTCTTGACTCGGGAGGTCATTATGAAATGAGTTTGCAAACCTTTGCTGTCAATTCAGTTCTAGCCAGTCTTTCGCTAAAACGAGTGCATGGAATATCATCCTGGTACAAGGCAAAAGCTGGATGCTACAAGCCTGACTATATGTGTTTCATTCTTTTCTCTTTTTTGTCCCTGATGGTGCTGCCTCCCAGTCATATTGAGGACCAGTGCCCTGGTATGTCACTAGCATTATTTTATTTATTATTTATTTATTTATTATTGAGGCTTCTATGCCGCCGACTCCCGGGGGCTCGCGGCGGCTCACAAGAGCCAGGGGCATAAAAACAAAGATTAAAAACATAAAACAATTGAACAATTAGAGCAATAGCAGAACAGGCAATGAAACAAATGGAGCAGCAACAGGAGCCACAACACAGTACCCAGAGCACGCGGGCCTACTCTCCCCAAGGCCTGCCTATACAGATGGGTTTTGCAGGCCCGCCTGAATGGGAGTAAATCCCTCAGGGCTCTGGTTTTTCGGCCGGGAGGGCGTTCCACAGCGTGGGGGCTATGACGGAGAACGCCCTCCGGCGGGTAGATGTCAGGTGTGCCGACTTTGCTGATGGTATTTCCAGGAAGTTGGCATCCTCAGACCGTAGTGATCTCGATGGGCAATAGGGAGTGAGGCGGTCCCTCAGATACGCTGGCCCCAGGCCGTACAGAGCCTTGAAGGTAAGAACCAACACTTTGAAGGCGATCCGGTGCGCAATAGGAGGCCAGTGCAGATCCTGCAAGACGGGTGTTATACGGCAACCTGCTGGCGTGCCAGACAGGAGCCGGGCGGCAGTGTTCTGCACCAGCTTGAGCTTCCGGATCGACGACAGAGGAAGGCCAACGTAGAGCACGTTACAGTAATCTAGCCTTGAGATAACCGTGGCTTGGATCACCGTGGCCAGGTCGTTCCGGGAGAGGTAGGGGGCCAGCCTCTTTGCCTGCCGGAGGTGGAAAAAAGCAGCCTTGCTGACCGCAGAGACCTGGGCCTCCATGGTCAGCTGGGAGTCCAGGTGGACCCCAGGCTCTTCAGACGGCGCTGGGCACAGCGCCGCACCGTCAGGGTCGGAAGCCGGGCACCCACCCCGCCCGGGCGACCCAGCCACAAGATCTCCGTCTTCGCCGATTCACCCTCAACCTACTGGCTCGCAGCCATCCAGTAACGGCTTCGAGGCAGTGCTGGAAATTATCGGGGACGGGCTCCGGCCTGCCCTCCATCCTCAGAATGAGCTGGGTGTCGTCAGCGTACTGGTGACAAACCAGCCCATAACTCTGCACCAGCTGTGCAAGCGGCTGCATGTAGATGTTAAATAACAGAGGGGAGAGGATGGCCCCCTGAGGAACTCCGCAAACTAATGGGGAGCCCTCGGAGACCACCTCGCCCCTCCTCACACGCTGAGACCGCTGGCGGAGGAAGGAGGTCAGCCATTTAAGGGCTGTCCCCCTCACTCCAGCCACGGCCAGGCGGTGGATCAATAGATTGTGGTCGACCGTGTCAAACGCTGCCGTGAGGTCCAATAACACGAGCAGCGCAGACCCGCCTTGGTCGAGCTGGCAGCGGAATTGGTCTGTGATGGAGACCAGGACCGTCTCCGTCCCGTGCCCCGAACGGAAGCCGGACTGGAAGGGGTCTAGCCACGTTGCAGCATCTAAGGAGGACTGCAATTGCTCCATTACAGACCCGGCTCACTGTGGATTCTGCTTTCTTTGTAGGAGAATTTTTGCATGTTGACCTTGTTGTTGTGTGCCTTTGAGTCATTCCGGTATTAGGGTTACCCTAAGGCAGTGTTTCCCAACCACTGCTCCGTGGCACACTAGTGTGCCGTGAATGATCACTTGGTGTGCCGCGGGAAAACCTCTCTTCCCCCCTTTCTTCCCCCTCCTGCCGAACTCCTGCTGCTGCTTGGGGGAGGAGGAGGAAGGGCCAGGAGATGGTGGCGGCGAAGAAGAAGGGGCCGGGGCACTGCCTCCTTCGGCCGTTTCCCCAGCCAGCCTCCAATCGAGGGAGGGCGGGGAACGGAAGTGGAAGATAGGAGCGCAGTCCGAGGCAGGCCCACCGGCTTCTTCTTTCGAACTGCAGGAAAGAAGGAAGGAAGGCAGGCAACCGCAGACTGAGTGAGTGCCTTCCCTTCTGGAAGAGGAAGAGGGAGAGAGCCATTCAGGAAGGGAGCCACTTGGGGGTTCTGTGTGGGAAGTTTGGCCCAGTTCTATCATTGGTGGGGTTCAGAATGCTCTTTGATTGTAGGGGAACTATAAATCCCAGCAACTACAACTCCCAAATGTCAAGGTCTATTTCCCCTGAACTCCATCTGCGTTCATATTTGGGCATATTGAGTATCCATTTCAAGTGTGGTCCAGATCCATCATTATTTCAGTCCACAGTGCTCTCTGGGTGTAGGTGAACTACAACTTCCAAACTCAAGGTCAATTCCCAAGCAAACCCTTTCAGTACTTTCTGTTGGTAATGAGAGTTCAGTATACCAAGTTTGGTTCAATTCCATTGTTGCAAGAGTTCAGGATGCTCTTTGTTTGTGTGTTAACTATAAATCCCAGAAACTGTAACTCCCAAATGTCAAGGTCTATTTTTCCCAAACTCCATCTGTGCTCACAAAAACAAAAAATACATTACAATGTATGCTCAAAACCACATATATACACAAACACACATATATACACATGTACACAAATATATATATATATGCACACATATATATACACACAAAACACATATACACAAAAAGGGGGAAGGAAGGAAGGAAGGAGAGAGAGAAAGAGGGAAAGAAGGAGGGAAGGAGAGTAGGAAATAAAAAAGTGAAAGAAGGAAGGAAAGAGAGAGGGAAGGAAGGAGAGAAGGAACAAAAGAGAGAAAGAGGGAGGGAAGGAAGGAAGGAAAGAGAGAAGGAAGGAAGGAACCAAAGAGCAAAGGAAGGAAGGAAAGAAAGAGGTAGAGAAGGGAGAAAGGAGAGAAAGAAAGAAGGAGAGAAAGAGAGGGGAGGGAAGGAAGGAAGGAAGGAGAAAGAGAGAAGGAAGGAAGGAACCAAAGAGCAAAGGAAGGAAGGAAAGAAAGAGGTAGAGAAGGGAGAAAGGAGAGAAAGAAAGAAGGAGAGAAAGAGAGAGCGAGGGAAGGAAGGAAGGAGAGAAAGAGAGAAGGAAGGAACCAAAGAGCAAAGGAAGGAAGGAAAGAAAGAGGTAGAGAAGGGAGAAAGGAGAGAAAGAAAGAAGGAGAGAAAGAGAGAGCGAGGGAAGGAAGGAAGGAGAGAAAGAGAGAAGGAAAGAAGGAACCAAAGAGCAAAGGAAGGAAGGAAAGAGGTAGAGAAGGGAGAAAGGAGAGAAAGAAAGAAGGAGAGAAAGAGAGAGGGAGGGAAGGAAGGAAGGAGAGAAAGAGAGAAGGAAGGAAGGAACCAAAGAGCAAAGGAAGGAAGGAAAGAAAGAGGTAGAGAAGGGAGAAAGGAGAGAAAGAAAGAAGGAGAGAAAGAGAGAGGGAGGGAAGGAAGGAAGGAGAGAAAGAGAGAAGGAAGGAAGGAACCAAAGAGCAAAGGAAGGAAGGAAAGAAAGAGGTAGAGAAGGGAGAAAGGAGAGAAAGAAAGAAGGAGAGAAAGAGAGAGGGAGGGAAGGAAGGAAGGAGAGAAAGAGAGAAGGAAAGAGGGAACCAAAGAGCAAAGGAAGGAAGGAAAGAAAGAGGTAGAGAAGGGAGAAAGGAGAGAAAGAAAGAAGGAGAGAAAGAGAGAGGGAGGGAAGGAAGGAAGGAGAGAAAGAGAGAAGGAAGGAAGGAAAGAGGTAGAGAAGGGAGAAAGGAGAGAAAGAAAGGAGAGAAAGAGAGAGGGAGGGAAGGAAGGAGAGAAAGAGAGAAGGAAGGAAGGAATGTTTGCCCATGTCTAGTACAGATTTTAGGCATCTCTTGATGACAGATTCATACGTGAACCATTGTCTTTCTGGAACATCACATGTACCAGTGACAATGGCTCCTGTTTTTGGTAGCTGATTTGTGATGGCCTGACTTGTCATTGAGCTTCCATGCGTCCTTCTGCCCTGAGGCGGTGTCTTTCAGGCTTCCCCTATTCAGCAGACCTTTCCCTCCGTGGGCTTTTGGGCCAAGGCATTGCCCTGTGCTCTGCCAGGGATCCTCTTGCACGCCTGCATTCTCCTGTGGTTGTGTGTTGCAGCAAAGATCCGTAGCGGCAGGCAAGCTGTCTTTTAGAGAAGCCCGTCTGCCATTGCTGATATTTCCTATGATTTTATAGCTGTCTTCAAGTATCTGAAGGACTGTCACACAGAAGACGGAGCAGACTTATTCTCTGCGGCTCCAGAAGGTTGGGACGGAACCAAGGAGTGGAAATAGCAAGGCGGCAGATTTTCATTACAGCTTTGAAGAAATAAGTTTGATGGTACAAGCTGTTGTAAAGACGGCCACGGAAAGGTAGTTGACTCGACTTACAGTTGAGGTGTTTTAAATAAGTAACTGGACAGCCATCTGTCAGGGGTGCTGCCCTTGCATTGTGTGAGGCTTCGGCCGTTGGTCATGACATAGAAGTACGCATTTGCCTCTATGATTCAGACCTCGCACTTGCCTTATCATGATTTTGAGTTGTTTGGCCTGTAATGTATGGCCTTGAGAAAGACCCGGTGTAGGGGGTCGAAACGAGAGTTGGGACCATTGTACATCGTTATCCTCGTCGGCCCATTGATATACAGGGGCGTTCCAGCGTTGATCTACTACTGCTACAATTAATTCGCATTTGCGCCTGGATTCCGCCCGCAAGCAACTCGTCATGTTGTATTTATTTTATTTATTTATTTATTTATTTATTTGGGTTTCTATGACTCCCGAAGGCTCGCGGCGGCTTACAAGAGCCGAAGGCACAATAAAATACAGAAGGTTAAGAACAATTAAAAACAAGCAACACAGTAAAAACAACAACACAGTTAAGGTAGTGGCACAACCAAGACGCACGGGCCTACCCATCGAAGGCCTGCCTAAACAAATAGGTTTTACAAGCCCGCCTGAACGGGAGCAGGTCCTTCATTGCCCGGGTGTTGGCCGGGAGGACGTTCCACAGCGTGGGAGCTATGACAGAAAACGCCCTCCGGCGGGTGGATGTCAGCCGTGCCAGCTTCGCCGAAGGTACCTCCAAGAAGTTAGCATCCTCGGACCGCAGTGATCTCAGAGGGCAATATGGAGTGAGACGGTCCCTCAGATACGCTGGCCCCAGGCCGTGCAAGGCCTTAAAGGTGAGAACCAACACTTTGAAGGCGATCCGGTGCTCAATTGGCAGCCAGTGCAGGTCCTGCAAAACAGGTGTCATATGGCAACCTGCTGGAGAGCCAGACAGGAGCCGGGCGGCAGTGTTCTGCACCAGCTTGAGCTTCGGATCGCCGACAAAGGAAGGCCAACGTAGAGCGTTGCAGTAATCTAGTCTTGAGATGACCGTGGCTTGGATCACCGTGGCGAGGTCGTTCGGGAGAGATAGGGGCCAGCCTCCTTGCCTGTCGGAGATGGAAAAAGGCCACCTTGCTGACCGCAGAGACCTGGGCCTCCATGGTCAGCTAAGAGTCCAGATGGACTCCCAGGCTCTTCACGGAAGACGATGGGCATAACGCCGCGCCGTCCAGGGTCAGAAGCAGGACATCTACCCCACCCGGGCGGCCCAGCCACAAGATCTCCATCTTCGCCAGATTCACTCTCAACCTACTGGCTCGCAGCCATCCAGTAACGGCTTTGAGGCAGTGCTGGAAATTATCGGGGACGGATCCCGGCCTGCCCTCCATCCTCAGAATGAGTATCATCCGCATATTGGTGACACTCCAGCCCATAACTCCGCACCAGCTGTGCAAGCGGCTGCATGTAGATGTTAAATAACAGAGGGGAGAGGATGGCCCCCTGCGGAACTCCACAAACTAATGAGGAGCCCTCGGAGACCACCACGCCCCTCCTCACACGCTGAGACCGCTGGTTTAGGAAGGAGGTCACCCATTAAAGAACTGTCCCCCTCACTCCATACCTGGCCAGGCGGTGGGTCAATAGATTGTGGTCCACCGTGTCAAACGCTGCCATGAGGTCCAATAACACGAGCAGCGCAGACCCGCCTTGGTCAAGCTGGCAGCGGAGTTGGTCTGTGATGGAGACCAGAACTGTCTCCGTCCTGTGCCCCGAACGGAATGGAAGGGGTCTAGCCATGTTGTATCATCTAAGAAGGACTGCAGCTGCTCCATGACTGCCCTCTCAACTACCTTCCCCAGGTACGAAAGGTTCGACACTGGGCGGTAGTTGGAGGGAACCGCAGGGTCCAATGACGGTTTCTTCAGCAATGGAGCTACCACCGCCTCTTTCAAGCACTCTGGAAAGACTCCTTGCTCAAGGGAGCTGTTTATGATATTCAACAGAGGCCCACGTAACCCCTCCAGGCAAGATCTAACAAGCCAGGAGGGGCACGGGTCGAGGGAGCAGGTGGTAGGGCGAGCTGCAGCCACTATCTTATCAACAGCATCTGCGTCCAGTGGCCGAAACCGGAGGGTGGGCCCGGGCGGAGGCCATGGAGTCTCTAGCTCTCTTACTGTATCAACTGTGGCCGGAAGGTCCCGGCGGAGGCTCAGTATCTTGTCTGTGAAAAAGCTCTGAAAAGCGCTGGCGGTAAGGGCCTGGTCACTATTTTTTGGGACGGTAGGGACCGTCGTCAGGGATCGAATTACCTTAAACAATTGAGCCAGGCGTGAGCTGGCAGACGCTATCAAGGCAGAGAAGTATTCATTTTTGGCTGCCTTGACAGCATGCTCATGTCTCTTTAATTAGCTTATAAGCTGATATTGAGGCTCCGTTATCCTCGTCGGCCCAGGGGCGTTCCAGCGTTGATCTACTACTGCTACAATTAATTCGCATTTACGCCTAAATTCCGCCCGCAAGCAACTGGTCGTGTTGTATTTACGATTCTTGAAACATGGATACGGCTTGCTGGTTCGTGCACACCAAACCTCTTTAGGGAGGAAATTCAACCCACTTCGGAAGAACTCTGTTGTCACCCTTTCACTTGAGTTTACTTTACGCATTGGCGTGTTGATCCATCCTATGAACTTGGACTATTTCACGCAATGACTGACACTGTGATTATCGAAGGGTGGGAGCCCATTGTGGGCGTGCATGATACCTTATATGGAATTGTTACTGTGATTTACATTATATGTGTTTATTATTGTGAATTAGAATTATATATGATAAATACTTTATACTTTGACACTCTGTGTTTGTGTTGCTTATACAGCAACTCCCCCTCTCTTTCCTGTATTGTGTGTGGCTTGTCTCGAGTGCGGTTGGACGAAATGGCCTCCAACATGTCTCCAAACCCAACCGTTTTCATTTTGCATATGAAAAGGCCGAGAAGGAAAACTCAGCTTTCCATAGGACACAATTTGAAATCTGACAAGCTGGAGTGTGTCCAGAGGAGGGTGACTAAAATGATCAAGGTCTGGAGTACAAGCCCTATGAGGAGCGGCTTCAAGAGTCGGGCACGTTTAGCCTGAAGAAGAGAAGGCTGAGAGGAGACAGGACGAGGGCCTTGTATAAATACGTGAGAGGAAGTCCTATGGAGGAGGGAGAAAGCTTCCTTTCTGCTGCCCTGGAGACTAGGGACGCAATGGAGCAATGGCTTCAAACTACAAGGAAGGAGATTCCCCTGAACATGAGGAAGAACTGCCTGACTGTGAGAGCCGTCAGCAGTGGAACTCTCTGCCCCAGAGTGTGGTGGAGGCTCCTTCTTTGGAGGCTTTTTGTGAAGACGCAGCTTACAGCGTGCGTCTACTTTGTGAAGATCACTCTAATTTTCACTTGCTGCCACCATTTATTTACTGTGTTTGGCTACCCATTAAGAAAGCGGTATTTTCAAGGCTTGTGGGAGAAAGAATCACCAGAAGAGATGTTTTTAACAAAGAACTATCAAGTTTATTTAAACAGTGTTTCGAGCTTGCCGGTTTCAAGAGTTCAAGAGCCTGGTCGGTTACAATCTACTTGGAGCTGTTTTTTCCAACCAGTGTGCCAGGGCACACTAGTGTGCCCTGAGCGATCATCAGGTGTGCCATGGGAAATTGGAACCTCCAGGAGGGGAGGGTGGAGAGTGTTGAAGTATAAAAACCCTAAGAAACCTACCTCGATAAAGGCACAAAATTACAAACACCCCCCTCCCCACCCGTTGTCTACTTGGTCTCTCCCTCTCCATGCATTGGGAAGGCCCGCCTCCCTTCCCCAAGTAGAGACCTCCTCTTGCCTCCCCCCACCCAGGCCTAATGCCGGATGGCTCTGTCTGCCCTGCTGACCCCCGAGGTGGTGAGTGAGGCTCCTGCTCCCCACGACCCCAATTGAAGCCTGGCGGGAAGGGAGGGGGCAACCTAAGTGGTCTTTCGAGGCCCCCTCTCCAGAAACTGTAACTCCTAAATGTCAAGGTCTATTTCCCCCAAACTCTATCTGTGTTCACATTTGGGCATATTGAGTATTCATGCCAAGTTTGGTCCTGATCCAACATTGAGTCCACAGTGCTCTCTGGATATAGGTGAACTACAACTCCAAAACCCAAGGTCAATGCCCACCAAACTCTTATAGCATTTTCTCTTGGTTATGGGAGTTCTGTGTGGGAAGTTTGATTCCATTCCATCATTGGTGGAGTTCAGAGTGCTCTTTGATTGCAGGTGAACTATAACTCCCAGCAACTACAACTCCCAAATGACAAAATACATTTTTTGACTGATGGTCCCTCCTCCTGGTTAGTATTAGTATGTTTTGTGGCCAAATTTGGCAGCAATTTCTCCAGTGGTTTTGAGTTATGTTAATCTCACAAATGAACATTACAGAGAGAGAGAGAGAGAGCGGCGAGAGAGCACAACAGCACAGGCAGAAAAGCAAACATCACAGGGAAGCATGTCTTTGTAGGAGGGTGAACATTAGGAAGAACTACCTGACTGTGAGAGCTGTTCAGCAGTGGAACTCTCTGCCTCAGAGTGTGCTCATTTTGTGTCATTTTGGTTGGTGGTGTGCCCCAGGATTTGGTACATGTAAAAGATGTTCCGCCGCTCAAAAAAGGTTGAAAAACACTGGTCTGTGGCATTGAGTGTTTGCCTGTATATGTGCATTGTGATCCGATCTGAGTCCCCTGTGGGGTGAGAAGGGCGGGATATGAATGATGCAAATAAATAAACAGGATTCTAGGATTCTAGAGGGGTGGTTTTTATTTTTTTCTCGTTCTATTACTGCGTGACCTATGGCCATCACAAGGCAAACTTATCACCGTGTTTTCTTTCAAGACTTCATTTTCTCAGGCTTTTCTTATCGTTGTGTGTCCTTGGGTTCAGGCAAGGCGCTGGCTTCCCTCCCCAGGAATTCCCATTCAGTCTAAACCAAAAGGTTAGAACAGGAAGCAGGTGCCACCCTACTACTGGCTTTTACTTTTTTTTCCACAGCAGTTTGTGGGTGTGTGTGTAGGTGTGATGCGGAGAGAGAAAGACCCACAACAAAAGGAGAAGAGCTGCACCTGCTCAACAGTTTGATGAACATCATGAAAGAGCAACATGTGCTTTGATCTTTCCTGTGTAAAAAGAAGCGACCTGGCCATCAGGTTCCCTGAGGGACAGCCGGGAGAATGCGGTTTTGTTTGGGTGGGTTGGTTGTTTTTTTGAACGCACAAAGAGTGAGTGAGAGAGAAAGACATTCCAGAGAGAAACTCCAGTGCAAAATTGCAAAACACACTCTGCAGCTGGGCCATTAAGCAGGAAGCATTTACATACTTCGTCTTTCAAAACATTGTCACGCCAGC
>JARBWK010003111.1:0-13231 GCA_030556195.1 Anolis apletophallus | reverse complement strand
GCTGGGCGTCCTTGTTGTCCTTAGCGGAGTTTGCCTACAACAATGCGACGTAGGAATCCACCAAAGAGACTCCTTTCTTTGCCAACTATGGTCATCACCCCAGGTTCTACCCTCCCGTAGACCAGTCCGGAGATGTGCCAGCGGCGGAGGATTGGCTACAGGAGCTGACTGCCATGCAGGAGATGCTGCGTTCTCAACTGGACCAGGCCAAAGCGGATTACAAGCGGATGGCTGATCGGCGGCACCAGGAGGGTCCGGAGATCCAGGTGGGGGACAAAGTTTGGCTGTCTTCAAAGAATTTGCCTACGCAGAGACCTAGCCGCAAACTGGATGCGGATTTTTGGGTCTCTACAAGGTGTTGGAGAGTGTGGGGCCTGTTGCCTTCAAACTACAGCTTCCGGCGGACATGAAGATCCACCCTGTTTTTCACCGTTCCCTGTTGCGGCCGGAGAAGGGGGTGCGGCCTGATGTGACACAGCCGCCGCCCCCTCCTGTGATGCAGGACGGGGAGGAGGAGTTTGAGGTACAGGACATCCTGGATGCCCGCGTCAGATACCGGAAGCTGGAGTATCTGATCGACTGGAAAGGCTTTGGACCGGAAGAGCGCTCTTGGACGCCGGCTCGAGATGTTCACGCCCTGGACATTGTTGCCCGTTTCCACCGCAAGTACCCTGACAAGCCCAAGCCTCGAGGGAGGCCTCGGAGGGGCCCTGAGGGGGGGGATAGTGTAGCAACCCCGTTCTCTTTTGTGCCTGGGGGACCGGGGGCAGCACCGGGGGTCCCCCTTGCAGTAGCACCCGCCGCAGCTGAGAAGAAATGGAGGAAGGGGTTAATGAGCTAGCTGGCCTTCCTCTCCCACAGAGAGCTTGGCCTGGGATGAAGAATGGCCGGATGGCTATGAGAACTGGGAAGGTCAGGCCGATTCTGAAAGTGCTGATAGCGATGAATGTTATGAGAAACCGGGTGGGTACGGATCACAGGAAAGAGTTTGGGAAAACATAGGCGATGAGGCCATGGAAGATGAGAGGGAGTTAGACTCTCATGAAGATAGTGAGCCAGGTGCTGGGAGGCAAGGTCAGAGCTTTGATAGGAGACGGAGCATCGACTCCAGCAGGAGGGATTGGCACCGCAGCCTAGAGCACCAGAGAAGCGCTAGATCCCGTAGCACAGATTACCGCCGAAGCCTAGAGCGTCGGGGACCCGCCGTGATGTTTAAGTATAGGATCCGTGGGAACGGATCCTCAGTAGCTCGGCCACTTCTAACCTAAGGAGGTGTAGTGAGCAAAGGACCACGGAGCCAAGTTGCGGCTTGTGCCTTGCCAAGAAGTTTTCTTGGGCCCTGATTGAACCTTGCCTTGTTCCTTGATCCGCTTGGTTTTGCAGAGCTTTTGCCAAGCCTTGTGCCAAGACCTTTGCCTTTGGATTTTACTACGAACTCTTTTGCCAAGACCTTTGCCTTTGGATTTATTACGCACTCTTTGCTTTTGGACTGAACTTTTCCATATCTATTGGACAATTGCCTTTTTACCTGTTCTTTATTATTCAATAAATAGTTAGCTGATTACCGTCTCTGTGTGTGTGATTAAGGGGCCGGCCGAGTCCTTGCATCGTGACAAATACTCACTTCTTATATAGCACTATCAATCAGATTCATCAGAGAACCCGCCCTGCTCCAAAGCAGCAGCATTCCCATTCCCTGCAGCTGTTGTACCATGTCCAGATCTCCAACCTAGCCACAGCTCTTCTTGGCTTAAAGGGCCCCACTCAGTTTCTGAATGAGAAGATGGCCAGTCCTGATCCTTCTGGAACCCCAGAAATGTGCTGTCTCCCGAGTCCGCATTGCATTCGTCTCTCACTTCCTGCACCAATGCTGAATCTAGGTCTGTATCACTTTCTTCTGACTGTAATTCTGCATGCCCTGGAAACCCTTCAAATGTATCAGACTCAGAAGGTTCCCTAAGTAGATGCTGAATCTTTCTCCTTTGTCTGAGTCAAGGCTTGAGGCACTAGCCACTCTCTTTACCCCAGCTGTAGGAGCCTGATCATCCAGAGCTGTGCCCCAAATTGAGCTACTGCTTGATGTTACTGCCTCAGCACCTTCCTCCATGCTACTATCTGTAGTAACTGGAGGCTCATTTACAACATGTACCCTCATATATGGGCCTGGAGCCAAACACAGGGTTGGAGGGATGTTGGTTATCTGTATTATGTAATTTTATTCTTTCTTTTTTATTCACTGCCTTGAATCACATCTGCAGGAGAAAATTAAATAAATAAATAAATAACCCATCTGATACTAAGATCCCACTATATAGGTATTTGATCCATATAGCCTTGATCCAACTGGTGCTTTCTTAAATTCTTATTAATATTACACTTGACCCATAAGGGAATACTGCCCAACAACAGAAAAAAGAAATGTAATATGTTCATGTTGCTTTACAATTGTTATTAAACAATACTGAGCATTCTTGGTTTAAATATATACAAAATGTCTACATGTATTCATGTAGGAAATTACAGGTATATGTTATTCTGTTGTATGAACCTAAAACAAAGGAGTGTGTGCAGCTCTTCCTTGGCTCATGGTCCCCCTAATCTGTAATTATAATAAAACAACAACATGTCTATATAATGCCATCACTGCACTTAACACTTTACAAATAAGTGAACAACAAAGCATTTTCCTGTCATCAGGCTTACAAATTAAAACATGGCACTAAAAGAAGATGGAAAAGCAGGGTGAGAAGGGATTAAGTACAACAGATACTGCCTCTTCTTTTCTCCCTTTATGGCCAGGGCAGTGGCAGTTGAGATGGGGGAGGGCCTTTCATCTGAGCCTAGGGATGATGGAGCTGTGTCTTCTCTCTTCAAGGCCATAAGGGATTTATCTGTTTTTATTCATCACCTTGGGAACCTTGATAGCAATACAGAAATATTTTAAATAAACAAATGATATTAGAGGGTGCTAAAAAGGCATAATACTGTTTTGTTTATTTGGAATGGACTGCTGGCAAAGGAAAATGCCTGTTTAGACTTTCCATTTGTAAATCAAGCTTCTCTTTGTAGTACACTGTTGGTGTTGAAGGGGAAATTGATGCTTAAACAGAAGAAACGCCAGGAGAAAGTGCTGCTTAGCATAGGCTCTGAAATAGTGGGGTCAGCTTGCCAGCAACAGTGACGAGAATAATCTACTCTGATTGGTCAATACAAGCACAGGCTGTGATTAGCCCAGAGAACATCATGTGCCTTAAGATAAGAAACAGCCGTGATTGGCTTATCATCCCCCATGTGCGTTTGTTTACAAAGTTAGCAATTCGTTTAGGAAATGCGCATGGCAAATAAGGTTCCCACTTGGCCGGCTCCCAGTGAAAACCCGGTAGTAAAATGTATCGATTCGAGTACAGCCTGCACATTAGGGCAGATAACATAGAGGGAAAGATGGAAATTTACACTGCACAACGTTTGTTAGCAAATAGGAGTGAGATGATAAGAAATGCTTTGTTTAATTGGGTAGAGTAATATGGGTTCATGAATGCTAGCCAGTAACAATGCATAAAGAAGGGAGGGACTGAAATATTGCAGCCATTGTTTGTATAAAACCTGTTTACTGGGAAAGATCGGGGTTCTGTCTTCCAGCGGCTTTGTTCTGCAAAGGAGGCAGGCCCATCAGCTGATGTCATGCAAATAAAGCTGGTTTCCTGAATCGCAGTAAAATTGTCGCGTCATCCTGTCCTTGCGCTCGCATAGAAACAGCTGCCTAGTACAAAAGGTATTGCACACGGAGTTCTGGGACTCCAGATACTGCTACAGTGTGATATAAAGTCAACACATTTTTAACTTTACTTTCACTTCTCGAAAAGGAAAACATTAAAGTAACTCTGGATGTTCCACTGCTAAGTGAAAGTCTATTTCGCTAAAAGCTTTATCATGGTTCAGTTTATAGAAATAAGAAGTTAGAACCTCAGAATCAGTTTAATAACCAAGCATAAATTGACATAAATTGGCAGCTTTCATTGATATATGTCAATGTAACACTAGTATGTGCCTTTTGGGTTGTTTTAGAAGGACACACCATAACCCCCCAATGTCTGACTCCCCCCACACACACACAGAGCAATCAAATGGGCAGTGGGGAGAGTTGGATGGCAGAGGCCTTCCAGCAATATCCTCTGGGACATCTGGATGTCTTCTCCGTGGTTTCGAAAATGTGTTTCTAGTTGTTCATCTGGCTATAGCAACAGTGTCTAGTGCAGCACCTTGTCCCAATCTCTCCCCTCAGCCACTAAAATATTATGTCAGGAGAACACGTGAGACAGGTGAGTCAGGAGGTGTGAAGTCTCTGCCCTCCTGCTGCCCCCATAACAGGATGTCAACCATAACCATTTTGTTGCAACTACACATACAGCAATGTTGTATGTGTTGGGGTAGCTTAAGGGCCCTGGGGAAAATTATTTCTTGAGACCACTTTCTTCTGACATTAGCAGACTATGGAATGCATCTTCTCAGGAAGCAACTTTGGGATTTTATGAAAGGAGTGTAATTTGTTTCATATTCAGTTTGATGTTTTAATTGCAGGGATGATAGGGATGAAAAGAGATGTTTGTAGGGTGTTCTTATTTTCTTTGCCTCAAATGTCAAAAAGTACCAATGTTGGGTACTAAGCACTTGATGTGAATGGACTGAGAATGCCATTTAGTGTTATGCCATAAGAACAAAATATCAGGGGCTTGTCCTGACATTTCAAAAAGATAATCTACCTGCTAGTGCTGTAAAGTGAGGAGATTTGTCAGGTAATGCTTTTGGCACATCTGTTCTCAAACCCCTACAACCTGGCTACAATGAAGAAATAGAGAAGCCCAGAAGTCAGATTTGCTGTTGAGTCTTTTCCGTATCTCCCTTCTCTCTGTATGCCACTTCCTTCTAGCTTGGCTGTAAGCTGCAGATGTTTTCTTGCACTGCATTCAGTGTGATCTCTTAAAATAGCTTAAAACATCTGGTGGTGCAAACAATGTATGAGTTTGTATCAGGCTAACCTTAAAAGAACAACTAAATAAATTTTATGTTTGTCATTTGTCCCTTGATTAACAGATGGGGGTCTGTCCTGTTTACTTGCATGTCAGAACTTTCCTCTATGTGGTGACCAGAGAAGTGTGCTAGATTATGAACACAGGTCTGAAAAGAGAGTAGGGAAACTGCTGCTCAAAGTAGCATTCTATTCCAAAAGAAAGCAGTTAAAACACGCTGTCTGAGGTGCTCAGAACAGGCTCCTTTAGCCCAGCGTGCTTTTGTGTGCCCTAAAAACAATCCACAGGCAGTTGAAGCTGCTAGAATAAAAAGGTTATTTCAAGTTCTAGAAGCCCTGTAGAATTGATTCCAGCCATTTTAAAAATGTGGCATGTTACCATGAGCAACATGGAATCAACCCATATCTGATGGAACAACTGCAGACCTTTAACTAAATCTATACTCACTTTGAACATTTTCTATCACATCAAATTCTTTTCCCACTGTGATTAGTTGCTGGGCTGGTCTTCAAAAAAGAATGTGGCTGTGCAGCCAGCCCCGCTCCCCACTTTCTGGGCTTAGGGAGGCTCTGGGCCCTACAAAAAGTAGGAAAGTGAATAAAGAGAAACTATGTTTAACACAGAGAAAACAACTCTCGCTAGGAATCTCTACTCTGGGCCTATGAGTACAATTCTATGATCAGCCTCTGCTGAATTGGCCATAGAATCACACTGGAGGACATACAAATGTCTAGAAAAGTGTTCTCTCTCGGATTATCTAGATCCACAGCACAATTCCATGGCAGAAACAGAGTATAGAGTCACACTGGAGTACCTAAATATTCCTAAAGGGACCATATTAATCACATCTGCAAATACCAAATCTGCAAAAGTGAAACCTGCAAATATGGAGGGCCAACTGTATAGATCTTTCAGCTTAGAAGTTCTGCAGGCATAATGGCCTAGAGAGGGAAAAAGAAGTACTATGAGTTTATCATTCCAAAAAAAGGTCCCAATATGCAATGCTCAAGGGTTATTATAAGAAAAAAATGCCCGTCACCTAACTCCGCACATCAAGCCTACCAACACTTCATAAACAAAAAAGGCGCACGGGGCCCAAAAACATCTTCAAAGTGTGTTGAAGATAGCAAACATTATTATGAAAAGAAATGCAAAACTAGTAAAAGTTGCACCCAGTTTGTTTTTTGCCTGAGCCTACTGGGAATTGTAAAATTTTTTGCCCTTCCTCTCCTCTCTTCCAATTGAGTTGAGTACAAACCACTTTTGTTCTTTGAACTCATTTTGTAACAGGTAAGCTTAGGACAAAAATGAGAAGATGACAGAGACACAAGAATATTTTTAAAAAATCAGAAAAAGAAGTAGGATGACAGAAAATTAACCATATCTGTGAAATTGGGGACAGTGTGACAATATAATACACTTGCAACATTTGCTGTCTTTTTTTCAGTAAAGGGGAAAAGTGCTTCCCAAACATGTACATAGTTTAAAAAATTTAACAGTAGGCATGGTTTCGAACCCAAAAATAGGGGGAAACAAAAATCTAATGGGGGGGGCATTTTTTTATTAGTAATAGAAAGACTTACCAAAAAAAATTCCAAAAAATTTTTAAAATGTAACATAATTACTTTAAAGAAATTTGTTAGTAGTTCTAAAGTAGGCAAAACAGGGACACAGGACTGATACTGTTTTAAGCACAGGCAAATCAAGGGGGCAGTTGGCCTGCCCACCCTTTCCCCCGGGAAAAAAGGGGGGAAACCCGAAGTCCCCAAAAAGGGGTTTGGGAAGTCCCCCGCTCAGGGGGGTATAAAAAGGGAGTGGGAAGAAACTTTTGGATGTTTTCCTCAGGTGGGCCCCGGGGGAGGAAAAGGTGAATCGGGAAAATGGAATGGGGTGCCCCCATTCGTTTTCGGGGAGGGACAGAAAAACCGTGGAACAAGTCCGTTTGCTCGGGTGGCCCCGGTGCGGGCTAAAGGTGGCCGGGCTGCGGGGGAAGGTGTTCAACCCCTCCGTTTGGAACAGGGGGGGGTTGGACCAGGAGGTGCGGAAAAATTTTGGAGCCAAAGTTGAAGAGAGCCCTGTTTTTGGAAAAGGTAGATGGGCACCTTGGGTGGATGCTGGGGGGGGCCCAAAAGAGGAAGGATGGTATTCTCGGGGGGAAAAGGCCCGTTATGATGATGCTGGAGGCCGGGGTGTGCTGGTGAGAGGAAAGAACCTTTGCCCTAAAAAAGGGGCCCCAGTGGGGTTTTGTCTTGGAACGGCTTCCTGGGAGAAAAGGGGCAGAAAAAAAAATTGTTTGGCTGCAGAAAGGCTCTTTGGCCATGATTGTATGGGGGGCTATGTGGAGAAAGTTTGCACTTCAAGGAGTGAAGGAAAAATGCCTTGGGAAACCAAAAAGATAAGCCTGGTATGTAGTTAAAGAGATAAATCGCAACCCCCCAAAAGTGTGAATTTTAATGGAAACGAAACTTTTTAACTTCAAGGCTCCCCCGGGAGAAATGAAACAGTGGGTGGCCATTGAAAAGTTCTGCAAAATGGAAGTGGAGGGGGAAAAAAAGGAAAGGGAACCCCAGACCCCTTTCTGAAACCCGTGGGTTTTTCTATGGCCTGGTCTGCTTTTGTTATTCTTGTTTTTTGAGGATGGTGGGGGGTGTGCCTGCAGAGACCCCAAGGAGAAGACGAGAGAGTGCTGCGGCTTTCCGGGGGGTTTTAAAATGGAGAAGATGTGGTGAGTTCCCCATAAGGGAGAAAGCTGCGGGAAAGGGGCCCTTCCCTTTGGACTTTCCTCTTGAAAGAGAGAGAGTGGGCCCCTGGTGGGTGGGCCCGTCCCCGTCACTGTGGAGAAAAAAGAGCGTTGGGGGATCCATGATGGCTGATCCTATCTTGAACAAAAATTTCCCGTGCAGTGAGGTCTGAGTTCAAAAAATGTAATCAAGTCCCTTGGGGGTGGTGCTGGCGTTCTGTGGGAAAAACCCCCGGGTTATTTGGTCCTCGGGGGAGGATGAATAAGGGGGTGTTTGGAAACGTTTAAGAAAAATTTTTTCCCCGAACTTGGGTCAAACCCCTAATTAAAGGAACAACGTACTGAACAAACCCCAAGGTTGAACTTTTCCAGCATTTTGGTGGGTGGTTGTTTTTGGGGTGGGATTGAAAGAAATGTATATGCTTTAATTGTGCGGGGAAAGAAATTTGGGTCAGATGTGACATAACGAAAAACCTATGTAGAGGAGGCGATTTTTGGTGGACTGGGATTTATGGCGGGTTTGTAATAATATTTAGATTTGGCCCATTTAAATTGCAATGTATCTTTTTTGGCTTCACATATTTGTATTTTGATTAAATAATTTTTTAATCCATGTTTGTAGAAAGTATTACTTAGGCAGTTAAAAATTGGAGAAAGTTAATGGGTTTTTGGGAAATTCATATATTGCATTGTTTACAACCCTTCTTTAGGTTTTTTTTTTAATGTTTTGTTGGGGAAAGTATATTGTTGTATAATTCATTTTTTTGAAATTTGAGTTCCCTTTTGTTTGGATGAAGTTTCTTAAAATTAAACAGATGCTGTAGTAAGTGATGGTTTGTTGGATAGTGGGGGAGGGTAGTTCCCCAGTTTGGAAAGGTGATGTTTTCCTTTTGGTTTTAGGGAGAGTTGGTTTGGGATATTTGGGGTTTAATTTTGGGTGTGGGATTTGGCAGATGGGCCTACCTCGTTCAGTGTTGGATGCTCCGTGGGAGGATAGGGTTTTAAGTCAAGTTTTGGGTTTTTAGTACCTTTTTTTCTGTTGTGGTATATGAATAAAGGGGTGGGAGGGGGTTTTGTTGCTTTCAAATTGTGTTGTGTTTGACACAGATGGGTTTTAATTTGAGGAAAAGAGGGGTTTAAAAATTTAGGGGTAAAATTTATTTTGGTTAGTACCTCCCGTTCCAATGGGGGTTTTGGGTTTTTAAACCTTCTTGCTATGGGGGTGTATGGGTTTTTCAAAAGGAAGGAAATTTTAGGATGGTGTTTGGGGGTTTTTAAATTTGGGTTGGTTTTTGATTTTCCTTTTGGATGTTGTGATGGCTAGATAGCTTAGATGGGTGTGTTTGCTGGGGAAAGTGGTTTCCCTTGAGGGGGCAGGATTATTCTTTTGGGAAGCTTGGCCGTTGACGCCTTTTAATGGGGTTTAGCTTTTGAGATAAGGTTGATGTGGTCCGAGGATGGTGTGATGGTTGGGGGTTTTTAGAGAATTTATTTTGTCTATCCCCTTTTCTGATTTTTGGGGGTTTTGGATTTGGAAACTTGGTTGTGTGTTTTGGGTTGTCTTATGATGTGATTGATTTATTCCCGTCGTTTGTTAAATTTTTATTAGGGGTTGATAGGTTTTTTTTGGGGTGATGGTTTTAATTTTGTTTTTTGGTTGACCTCCTCTATGGGAGTAAAAGGATGAAGGTGTTTGGGGTTTTTGTTAGTGGGGGTTTTAGATCTTGGGGCTTAGTTTTGGGAAAGATGAATGTTCACTTTGGGTTTTGAGAAAAATGATTTTGGCTGGTATGAAAAACCTGAGTGTGCAGTGAAAGGGCCACATTTTGGGGAAACTGAGTGTGGGGCTGAGTGTGTTGGTTTTTGAAAAACCCGGGAAAATATTTTGCCAGGGGGTTCAGATGGAGGTTTGGGGTTTTGGAAATAATTGAGAATGAGGGCATGGAGAAAGGGTGGTGTGAAAAGAGTGCTAGGGGTGACTAAGGGTGGATTTGGGCCTTTAACAAGCTGGCATTTTTGATAAAGGGAAAGTTTGGTTATCGGTGTGTGGAGTTCAAGATTGGGGTTGAAAACTTTTTCCCATTTTTTAACTGGTGAAAAGGGTGAATTCCCCCTTGTGGAAAAAGAAATTTTGCTTTTTTGGTGCTGGGAAGGTTGGGTGGGGTGCGTTTTGAAACCCCTTTTTCCCCCCGGGGGGGCCTAAGGTCCTAAAGGGGTATTGCAGTTTCTCCCTCTCCCCAGGTTAAGGGAAAAAGGGAAAATGGGGGGGCCTGCCAATATTTTTGATCCCCGCGGGGGCTTCATCCTTTTAAAGCAAACAGAAAATGGGCAAAAAGTCCTGGGTGAAGAGGTGATAAGAGTCTGTAGCTCAAAGGGTTTCCATGTTTTGGGCTGGGGCTGGCAGTACACAGGGTTTATCCCGCTCATAAACCTTAACCAAAATTGAAGTTTGAAATAGGGTTTGGGTGAGCTTTGCGGCTCCCCCCCCCCTGGGGATCAAAAACAACAAGCGTAGATAATAGAACATTAGCGGGAGATTTTTTGCACACAGTTTTTTGGGGGAAAATTTGAACAATGGCTTTTCCCCGGAGATGGTGACAGCACCCTCCTGTGGAGCCACAGCCCCAAAAAAATGCCAAAAAATGGGGAAAAACCTAATAAACCTCTCTCTGTTGTAGCATCCACAATATTTAATCTCTAGGAATTTTTTTTATGGATCCTCTATGGGGGAATTACTATTGAAGCAGGTTTGGAAGATGTTTTAAAGATGCCAGACAACGCGATTTTTTCAAAAAAAGCGTGGCCAAAATCAGTTTCCCTGAGAACACACCTAGGAAAGGGGGAGGGTCTAAAAAAACAGTGTTCCCTCAATGGATTGCCCGCCACGTCCTTGGTGAAGATGCTGGACATGTCAAAAAACCAAGAGAGGGCCTTTGGGACCTGGGATACAAAATCAAAAAGGGTGGCCCTTTGAAGTGTTGTTTAGTTTTTAAGAAATGCCAATGGGGAGGTTTCCCTTATTTGCCTTTTTGTGGGTTTTTAACGGGTTGGTTTGAAGTTTTTCCCTACGGAAGTAAAGGGAGGGGTAAAAAATTCATGAAAGACATTTTTCCCCTAGTTGGCATCCGAATGGGCTCAGATCAGGCCTCTTTATTCCCCAAAATGGGCCCAGGGACTGAAAGCTCCCGGGGATCACGTGGCGTTTCATTGTCCCCTATTTTGAATTTCCCTGCTAGAGGCAGAAAAACCTGAATTTTAAAAAACTGTTTAGAAAATTTTGCCAAGACTAAATTTTGGGGAAAAATTTCCCCTGGCTCCCCTGGGGTAAATTTCCCCCAATAAAAAAAGGCTTTCACCATTTGAGGGGGAACTGATGGCGGGCCCTTCTTTAAAATTTAAAAACCTAGTAAGGGCAGTTTCTGACAGCCATTTTGGCCCATCAACAGACTTTCAAGTTTGTTTCTAGATTTGAAAACAGCTGAAAAACTTAGTGTACCCCTTGCATTTTGGGCCCCCTCTCCCTTCTTTTCCTCTTTTTCGTTGGGGGATTCAGCCCTAAGGGGAAAGAAGGGACCCTTTCCCCGTTAAAACACAAAAAGGGAAAGGAAAAAATTCACTTCGACCCCAAAACGGAAAAAAAGGGGAGGCCCGTCCTTGGATCCACTATTCGGGGTTTAAAGGGGCCCCGTTGTTTTAAAGGCATCTGTGGATCCAACCCAAACCCCCTTCTCTGGGTTTTAAAAATCTTTGCCCCCGGGAAGGGGCCAACGGCCCCCAGAAGAGTCAAAATATAGCTCCCAATCCGGGTAATGGGGGAACCCCCCAAGAAAGATGGACAGGCGGGCACTCTCAAATTTGGGTGGGCTACCCATCTTAAGGGGAAAAGATTTCGGGGTGAAAACCCTCCGGAAAAAAAGACAGTTTTGGGGATTGGCTCGATCTTCCCCTTTTAATCACGGGGACCTTTTCGGGTGGGAGGAAAATTTTTTAAAAATTTTTAATAATATTCACATGATTTTTTAAATTTTTCTGGTTTGAGGGGGCCTTTAAGCCATAGGTCGGTTGAAAAATTTATCGGGGAAATGGCTTCGGGAAATTGGAATATGAAGGGGCAGGAGAAATTGGGGACACCAAGAAGACTTGGTTCAGGGAATTTCCCCCGGGCCCCCTTGTTAAAAACCCACCTCTACAAATGGGGAAGGAGGAAACCCCCTTATTTTTGCAGGAAGTCAGAAAAATTGGGGCCCCATGATTATTGAACAGTTTGGGAAGCTGGGTTCATTTTGCAAAAAAGGCAGGTAAGGGCCGGGTGGTCTGGGGGCGACGGGAAAGTGTGGACTTGGAGCTGGGAGGTGGGTACTCCACCCTTTTTGGGAATAAATCTTTGGGAATGCTAAAAGAACCGGGTTTTCAGAATTTGCCTCAAAGGGCTTTTGGGGTTTTTTTTAACTGGGTTTTAGGGAATTGTTTGGATCTGGGGAAAGGGGTTTCCTGTTTTCCCCTGTTTTTGGTCTGGGTTTGGGTACCCGGCCCCCCCCCCAACCGGGGAGGGGGTGCGGGGAAAACTCATGGGGCAAATTTTTTAAAATTTAGGCGTTTTTCATTTTTTGTTTTGGGTTCATTATGGATATGATTCTGGAACTTTTTTAACTGAAGGCCAGAAGTTTTAACCAATTTTTGACCCTTGGGGGTAGGGGTTTTGGAAAAAAACATTTGCGTTTTTTATCCAGTTTAAAATTTTAAGGGCGGCACCCGAGGGTTTTAAATTTTCCCGGGGAAAAGTGAATTCTCGGGCCCGAATAAAAAAACCTTAAAACCCTGGCGTTAAACTATCTGCTTTTAAAAGAAAGGTTGGTCTTGTGTGGTTTCCCCAAACTTGCTGTCTTTTTTAAAAAAATAAGACTGGAAAATAAGAGCTGGTTTTGAATAAATTGGGGGTGCCTAGAAAATACGGGGGGGCTTTTAACCCAAGTGTTTTTTAATAAAAAATTTTGGGGCTGGCTCCCCGAACCTACATTATTCGGCTCTTGTGATGATAATCATTGGGGGACGTTTCAGTATTGATCAAAATGCCCTTTTCCTTTCTTTTGCCAAATGTTTTTTAAAAGGGAAAATTGGGGTTCCTTGGAACAGAAAAAGGTGGCGCCACTTTTAAAAGGGGAAAGGGCCCGGGGCCCTTCCCGAGACTGGGGGGAAGATTGGTCAAAAAGGGGTGTTCGGGCTTTAAAGTGTAAAAATCTTTTGAGTTTCCAAAAAAAATTCTGGAAAAAAACGGGTTTTGGGTTTCCAGGCATTAAAAGTACGGTGAAAGTGATGCTACTTGCGTTAAACTCTGAAAAGGGGTTTTGGTGCCGGGGTCAGCAGGCATTGCTTGGAAGACTAACCCCCTGTTTAAAATGCATTTAATACACCCTGTGCCCAATTTAAACCATATAGGCTAGTGGGTGGAAATTTTTAGCGGCTA
>JARBWK010003110.1:0-13234 GCA_030556195.1 Anolis apletophallus | reverse complement strand
TCCAGTTATGGCCCTATCTGAAATGACTGTGGCACATAAATTCAATAGCTTCCATTGTACTATGAATGATAGATCCCTATTTGTAATATAAGAGCATTTGATTACTTCCTTGCTAGAGTTCTTTGAGGGTAAATACTCTGGGTGCAACCTTGCCATCAGTTATGCAGGAATATTTCTTGTTGATACCAAGGGACTTTTGCTTGAATAACTAAAAGATGTGACTCCTTTCTATAGTACAACCACAACTCAAATATAAATACATTATTTTAATGTTTATATGAAATATATGATCATGAAAGCCATTTAATCAAGGACAGTTAAGAAAAAAGCAAAGAAAACATTAAAACAATTAATTTGGCTGACTTTCCACAAGGAAAGAGGTCAAAAATATGGTGAATATGATACACTATGATCTTTGCTTCTTTGATGCCTTGCTTTAGAAGTGCATTATATGGTTAATTATATGGAAGGCTAGGAGCTCAATGGTTATGGGTCAGTGGACTGTGTAGGGGTTAATAAGGCACTGGTCACAGGTAAAAATGAGTTTGCTAGTGTCATAAGCTCTCATTCTAGTATCATAAATAGTAATGGTTTTTCATGGTGAGAGCAAGAAAGGTTGGTGTGTTGCCTTTTTATTTGAAGAGAATGAATGTGAGTCCTTGCAGTGGAAAGGGATTATAGATATTTTCCCCTTTCTATTGGGAAAAAACGTTTATCTATATATAGTTTTTTTTAGAAGAATATTGTTCATGAAAGTGGCATTTTTCCTTATCTTTAATAAAATATATCACACTGACATTGTATTGATGACCACACATTTCCTCAGCCAAATTCAGATCAGGACAACCCCCCACCCCACCCAAATAATGTCAGAGTGGCGCGCAACCATGAGATCAACCCTTATTTTGATCTGATGATTGGATGGTTCATTCTGACATTGTTATTGAAAAATTGACTCCTTCTCCTTATTAAACACAATGAACAGAGATGGATTAAATATCAAGCTATTTTTTGTTTTTCTAATTTTGCAATTATGAATTATTGCACCTCCTCAATTGCAAAAAGTCAACCAACTATAACTCCTCCTGTGTGTGAAACCCTCTTTTATGAAATTTTATCAATTATATGAAATCAAATCAAACCCTTAGTGTAACTGTAACTGCAAAAGTCTAAATCCATCTTGCTGAATCTAATACCTAGAGTTATGAAATGGGCAAAGCTGGCTAATGTACGCAAACCTGTAGCCCAAGCCTCATTGATATGATTTCCTTTGTGTGTATGTAAACTGCAACTCCTTTCATTGTCAAACCTATCCCCATTCATAAACCTGCTTACTAGGCATGAGAAAAAAGTTATGAAAATGATTCGTTTCGTAAGAAATTCGTAAGAAATGCTACTTTCGAGCGTTTCCGCACCTGGAACGCCAACCAGGAAGTGGACTTTCTTTTAGAACCTCGGGGGCCAGGATTTTCTTAAGTGTCGTTATTAGGTCGTAAGGGGGGCATAAGGGGGGCACCCTCCTTCTCTCTCACCACCCTCCCGCCTCCCTTGCCAATATTATGGCAAGGCAAGCCCTAAACTCGCTCCTTCACTCGGCTGGAAGGAAGCCTGGAAAAAATGTAAACAGAGAGGATTACTCAGAAGTAAATCTGCAAAGGAGGCACTTTGGATGAAGGGCCCTCCTTTGCAGATTTCTGAGTAATCCTCTGTTTACATTTTTCCAGGCTTCCTGCCTCTCCTGCCCTGCCAGGATCTAAGGCATCAAAGAGTATTGGGGTGAGAAACCAACCTAATGTATAATAGAATGAATGCTACTGTAAGTGCCACTGCCTAATATTATAAGTAATCCAACTGGTCATACCTAATTCCATGCACATGCAATAATACAGCAGTAATAACAATAACAAGAGGTAAAATTCAAACCGAAGTATTCTGAGTGGTCCCTGCCTCATGCAAACGGGCTCATGCGGGTGCAAGCGGTGCAAACGGAAATTAGCCCGGGAAAAGCCAGCTTGGGAGCACACACATACATATTCTTGGGAGGGGATTTCTTGCAGAATCCCGGCCTCATAGAGAAGATTCTGCAGCAACCCCCCAAGAATATGTATGTGTGTGCACCCAAGCAGAAAACGCTGTCTTTTCCCCGGGCTAATTTCGGGCTCACAAAGAAGAGCCCCTTTGCACCGCATGAGGCAGGGACCACTCAGAACACTTCGGTTTGAATTTTACTCTTCTTATTCCCATTGTTATTACTGCTGTATTATTGCATGTGCATAGAATGTAGGTATATGACCAGCCTGGAAAAACTTGGGCCCTCGCTCCCTCGGGATCGGGGTGAGAGAGAGGCAGCGAGGAGGCGCGGGGGGTCCTCCTTTTCTTTTGCTGCTTCCAAGAATAGAATACCCCTCCCTCCCTCCCTCCTTCCCTCCCTCCTTCCTATTTGGAGAGTCCCATCTAGAATTCAGTGTGATTGATTCAAGTTTTGGCCTACAACTCCAGAAATCCCAGCCAATTTACCAGCTGTTAGGATTTCTGGGAGTTGTAGGCCAAACCATCTGGAATGCACATGCTCTGGCATACACAATTACTAACGGATTTCGTTAGTACTTAAGTTACATTTCCGAAATTTTTGGGAAATTTTTTGTAAGTCTTTCTTTTACTAATAAAAAAAATCCCCCCCCCCCCCCATTTGATTTACGATTCACCATTTTAGGATTCTAAACCATGCCTACTGCTTACATGTACTGGGAAACTTCCTGGCTTCCATTGATGGGATTGGAGTCATCAGATAATCTTAAACCATCCTTTTGTGTTTCCCTGGACTGAACATTAAATCAATCATGGGAATATTTGCATTTTATTTCAACATATTCCTGAGCGTATACTCCTCATGGCAGTGGATCTTTAAATGAATTTGGACTTTAAAAGCTGTTCCTTTCAACAGGAGCCCAAATCCAAACTGGGCTGCCTTTTCAGGGGAGGTGCAGGTATTTTGAATGGCTATCAAATGACATCATTATATTGAGATGTGAAAGTATGGGTGACCATGACCATCCTTTTAGCTTAGAGCAGTGCTGTCCAACTTCTGGCGGGTCCAGGGCCGGATAAGAGGTCACTGATGACCTGCGGGGCCACTCGGCCCCGCCCCCGCCCCCCCCCCCCGCCCCCCCCCCAGCCTAGGCCCCGCCCCTCCTAAAGCCGCCGAAAAGGAGGAGTAGGCGGCGCCAAGAGCAGCGCGTCACAGGCCTGGCGTGACGCGCTGCTCCTGGCACTGCCTACTCCTCCTTTTGCCCCTCCTTCCTAGGCCGGGGGCCGCCGAAAAAGGGCAGAAGGCGGCGCCAACGGCAGCGCGTCACAGGCCTGGCGTGACGCGCTTCCCTTGGCACCGCCTACTCCTCCTTTTCGCCCCCCTCCCTTCCTAGGCCGGGGAGCCGCCGAAAAGGAGGAGTAGGCGAAAGCCATGGTGCGCGTCACGCCAGGCCTGTGACGCTGCTCTTGCTGCCGCCTTCTGCCCTTTTTCGGGCTCCCTGCCCCCTAGGAAGGGAGGGGGCGCGGGGGCAGAAGGCGGTGCCAACGGCAGCGCGCGTCACAGGCATGGCGTGACGCGCTGCCCCTGGCACCGCCTACTCCTCCCTTTCGCCCCCCCCCTTCCTAGGCCGGGGCCGCGAAAAGGAGGAGTAGGCGGTGCCATGAGCAGCGCGCGTCACGCCAGGCCTGTGACGCGCTGCTCTTCAGCGCCGCCTTCTGCCCTTTTCGGCGGCTCCCCTGCCCTAGGAAGGGAGGGGGCGCCGAAAAAGGGCAGAAGAAGGTGATAAGAACGGCAGCGCGTCTGAGGCCTGGCGTGACGCGCTGCCCCTGGCACCGCCCTCCTCCTTTCGGCGCCCCCTCCTTCCCAGGCCGGGAGCCGCCGAGGAGGAGTAGGCGATGCCCTCTTAAGCAGCGCGTCACGCCAGGCCTGTGACGCGCTGCTCTTCAGCGCCGCCTTCTGCCCTTTTTCGGCGGCTCCCTGCCCTAGGAAGGGAGGCGCCCGGGGCAGAAGGCGGCGAACGGCAGCGTCTGAGCCTGGCATGACGCGCTGCCCCTTGGCACCGCCTACTCCTCCTTTTAAGCGCCCCTCCCTTCCTAGGCCGGGAGCCGCCGAAAGGAGGAGTAGGTGGTGCCAAGAGCAGCGATCACGCCAGGCCTGTGACGCGCTGCTCTTGGCGCCGCCTTCTGCCCTTTTGGCGGCTCCCCGCCCTAGGTAGGAGGGGCGCCGAAAAGGAGGAGCTAGCTCTCTTCCTCCTCCCTGCCCCGCCCCCTCCCCTCCCCGGCCGCCATTTTTTTAAAAAATTGATTTTTAATTTTTTTTAAAAAATGGCGGCTGAGGGCATAGGTGGGGCCGTGTCCAACAGGCTATGGGGCCGGATCCGGCCCCGGGGCCGCCAGTTGGACAGCCCTGGCTTAGAGAATCACCCTTCTAGATCGTCAGCCATCCTGTTTTGAGTTCTGTCTCCCCATCACACACACACATGGAAACCTAAGATCTGGCAATGCATTCATCTTACATTCATCACACGGTCTGTATTACTTTTTTCTAAATCAGGGAAACTACACTATCTGAAAGCCAGGAGTTCCCTTGCCCTGCCCAAAGCCCCTTATATTAAAGAAGACTGTCACCACTTCAAAACCTCTTCTTTCCTTAAGACTAAAATTGCCCTGCTACAAACCCCCTATAATAACGGAGGCTGGTGGGGGAGAACAATGAAACAGGACAGGTTCCCATCCCACCTGCTTTTCTGCTGAAACCATGGGAGTAATACAGGGTAGGAGCTCTAATCACGATTGCTGGCCCATGTTCAGAGTTCCCTCTATGCATGATGGTTGAAAGTAGTTTAACATCATCCTTCCATGCTTGAAAAGAGGCTGTAGTGTCCTACGATGGGGGACTTTTCTCAATGTGATGAGGTCCAAAGCGGAGACAATGCAATGTACTTCTCTGGAAGCTTCATGATGGTTCTTTTGAGCACAAACTCTGTACTGACATGCAATCTGGCCAGACTGATTGAACAAACCTCTGTTCATGGTCTTCAAACCAGTTCATGTCTTGAATCTAGCCAATTGGAAATGAACTGCACCGGGATCCAGACCTGTATTTCACGGTTTGCTGAAATCACTCCTCAACATCAGAACAAGCGACTTTGCAAGTGAGAGATGGTTGGTAAGGAACACAGTGGTGGTGCTTCACCAATCCCAGGGAGAAAGCCTCTTCAACATTGAAGGTCCCAATGTATTGTATACACTATTTTATGACACACCACTTTGCTCCATCTAAAACTGCAGATATTGTGTCTTTCACTCAATTATCCTTAAGTAATATATCAAATTGCTGAAGTGCCAGAGCCTCATACTTGCAGACATTAACTATTTACAAACACAAGAGAGCATTTATGTTTGCTCATTTTAATGTGCTGCCCTCTCCTATGCTAACTGGCTGTCTTAACAATGCTACCTTCCCCCAATGCATATTGGGAGGAAGGAGCTTTGCCACCCCTCCCTCGGGGGAGTGAAAAGGGGGAGGAACCGGATGGAGCCTCCCTGCAGCTGGGGCGTGGCTTCATCCACAGGAAGCCAGCCCCAGAGGCTCACTCGGCGAAGACAGCGAAGAGGAGAAGATGCAGGCTTCCCTTCTCCGACCTCTGGATCCTTGAGGAAGAAGCGCAGGTCGGTCTCGGGGCCTATGGGGAAGAGGGCACCCGCTGGGCTCAGCAGCGAGGCCCCTCTTCTCCCGAGGAGGAGGTTTTTTCTTCCTCTTTTGTTTTCTCCCCCCCCTTTTTGCCCCTTCCAGGTGGCTTCCCCCTTTTTTTTTTTTTTCTATCCCCTTGCTGCCTTTTTCTCTTCCCTTGGTGCCTTTTTGCTCCCTTTTGCAGGCCCTTTATCCCCCTTTTTGCCTTTCCCCCCCCTTTTTGCATTTTTCTCCCCCCCCTTGTTTTGCCCCGGTTCCCCTTCCGTTCCTCGCCAGGCCTCATCCCTCCTGGGCGGCCACGTGGCCGCCGGGACGCCGCTGGGGGGGGAGAGAGGGCCCCGGTTCCCTCTCCGCTCCCCCTTCTTCCCTAAAGTTGCGGGCCTGGCGGGGTAGGCCTCGCCAGGCCCGATCCTCCTGGGCGGCCACGTGGCCGCCGGGACGCCGCTGGGGGAGAGGGCCCCGATTCCCTCTCCGCTCCCCCTTCTTCCCTAAGTTGCGGGCCTGGCGGGGGTAGGCCTCGCCAGGCCCGATCCCTCCCGGGCGGCCACGTGGCCGCCGGGACGCCGCTGGGGGAGAGGGCCCCGGTTCCCTCTCCGCCCCCCCCCTTCCCTAAAGTTGCGGGCCTGGCGGGGGGTAGGCCTCGCCAGGCCCGATCCCTCCTTGGCGGCCACGTGGCCGCCGGGACGCCGCTGGGGGGGGGGGAAGAGGGCCCCGGTTCCCTCTCCGCTCCCCCCCCCTTCCCTCAAGTTGCGGGCCTGGCGGGGGGTAGGCCTCGCCAGGCCCGATCCCTCCTTGGCGGCCACGTGGCCGCCGGGGCGCCGCTGGGGGGAAGAGGGCCCGGTTCCCTCTCCGCTCCCCCTTCCCCAAAGTTGCCTGGGCCTGGCGGGGTAGGCCTCGCCAGGCCCGATCCCTCCCAGGCGGCCACGTGGCCGCCGGGACGCCGCTGGGGGAGAGGGCCCCGTTTCCCTCTCCGCCCCCCTCCCTCAAGTTGCGGGCCTGGCGGGGGTAGGCCTCGCCAGGCCCGATCCCTCCCTGGCGGCCACGTGGCCGCCGGGACGCCGCTGGGGGAAGAGGGCCCCGTTCCCTCTCCGCTCCCCCCCCCCCCAAAGTTGCGGGCCTGGCGGGGGTAGGCCTCGCCAGGCCCGATCCCTCCCAGGCGGCCACGTGGCCGCTGGGACGCCGCTGGGGGAGAGGGGCCCCAGTTCCCTCTCCGCCCCCCCTTCCCTCAAGTTGCGGGCCTGGCGGGGGTAGGCCTCGCCAGGCTCGATCCCTCCCGGGCGGCCACGTGGCCGCCGGGGCGCCGCGGGGGGGGAGGGCCCCGGTTCTCTCCGCCCCCCCTCCCTCAAGTTGCGGGCCTGGCGGGGGTAGGCCTCGCCAGGCCCGATCCCTCCCCGGGTGGCCGCGTGGCCGCCGGGCGCCGCTGGGGGAGGGCCCCGGTTCCCTCTCCGCTCCCCCTTCCCTCAAGTTGCGGCCACGCGCCGCCGGGGCATACGGGGGAGAGGGTCCCGGTTCCCTCTCCGCTCCCCCCCCTTCCCTCAAGTTGCGGGCCTGGCGGGGGGTAGGCCTCGCCAGGCCCGATCCCTACCGGCCTGGGGCCCCTTCCACACAGCTATATAAAATCCACATTGAATGGTATTATATGTTAATGGGGACTCAGATAACCCAGTTCAGTATGGGGGCCACGAGTTCGAGGACAAGGGATGGATGCATTTCTATGGATGCCGGTACGGTATTGCGGGGGAGGTCCCCACGGTTGTCAGGCAGCGAGGTGCTCACATGGAGATTGTTTCTCTTTACAGGATGGCACCGCGGAGGAACTTTGGCGCCCCGAGGGGCAAGGCGCCGGCCAAGACGTCGGCGACAAAGCGCCCACCACCCCCTCCCGGATCGTCCTCGGAGGATGAAGACGAGACCATGGCTATGGTTTTAACTAGGATTGAGGGGTTGGAAAAAGGGGCTGGGATCGCAGTTGGCGAGGCCGCACCTAGGCCGCCTCGCGGCACCAGCAGGAAAGTGATACTTAAACACATTCTGTCTCGGGTGTCTTCCCTAGAGGCAGTGCAGCAGCGCATGGCCCATACCGTCACCCGCCCAGAGGAGCAACAGCAGCAGGCAGGGGGGGCAGCTCAGCCGCAACAGGATGTGGGGCCGGTGTCGGTAATCACAGGGCCAGCTCCAAGGCCAGTCCCGGTGATCACAGCCCTGCCGGCATGGACTGCTGCGACAGTTCCTGTGATTGCAGCACCAGTACCAGCTCCGCCAGCACCAGCTCCGCCAGCCCCAGTCGCGACACCGGTAATTACAGCCGGGCCAGCAGCGGCTGCAGGAGGACCTGCGGCTCCAGCAGGTAATAGCACCACACCGGCGTGGCCGTGGGACGGCGCCCCGGCACACAGCATGTCAACTAACCCTCTTACTCACCTCCCGGCATCTGTTATCGCAGCACTGAGGGACGCGGGCCATGGTAATTTGCCAGGGCCAGCCAATTCAGCGGTTAATATTTTGCCTACACCCATAACCCTAGAGGCGGCAAGGACGGGGGACGCTAACCAGTTTTGGGGTACCAGCGAATGGACATTACCAATAGCTCCATCAGTGACCACTTCGTCACTAGGCACGCACCTTTCCCAAAAGACACTAGAGAAAATATTGCGGAACGAGTACATTGACCTGTTTTCATTGTGCTATAGGGAATTGGACAAAAAAGAGAGGGACGACCTAGATGACGAAGCTAAGGAGAAATTAAAAAAGAGAAAAATTGAGCAAAATTGGGAAAATTGGTTTGCGGGTTGGACCATTTACGCAGACATTATCAGCAACAAGTATGAGTGCCCTGGTTGAATTGGAGAAATAAAATCTGTGGGCAATGTTCTTTTATACTGCACTTTATTTAGGGAGCCTACAAAGCTTGATCCATCTCTATTAGCAATTCTTCCTGCATGAACCACTGAAAATCTGATCTTCTTGGCTAAGAGATTACTTTATCCATATTCATTGCTACCCTCAATAGACACGAGAAAAAAACTCCCCTTGTCTTCGCTGGGGATTTTATTTTTAACTTGTTATGTATTGATGCTATTATATTAACTTTTATTAGTTTGGTTGTATTAACTGTTATTGGTGTGTGATGACAATAAATTATTCTCCTCCTCCTTACTATTTTCGTTCTCTTTACTCCCACCTTGCCCTATTCCCTTTGTTCCTTTTCTACTTCATTTCTATTGCTCCAGGTCTATTGGGGGGAATGGATCTGTGACATGCTACATCAGGTTGTTTGCTGTTTTACTGCCATCACTCAATAGTCTAAATTAGCCAGAAAATTTATGACAGGAGTTTTAGGATACAGGGGCAGGTTTATTATTTCTATTGGAAATTGCATGCTTTTGTCAGTTTTTAACATCACTTGTATGCCATTCTTAAATTATTAAATTGTTTCTTAAATAATATTACAGTGTCTTTTGCCATATTTTCTACTATGTGAAGATGGCATTATTTTCTTCTAGACTAATAAACCAAATCAATTTCTTTCAAGCACAGTCTGTGGTCCTTGACACTGGTCGTTCCTTACACTCTAGTCCATCAGGTTGCAAAAAGGACAAATGCATCACCATACTCATTTTGCTCCTGTCAATGATTGCTCCCAATTTGGATCTCTCTAATGCCTTTCATTGCCAGGGAAGCTTTTGCCAGCACGAAAGCTTTCAAGGTATAACAGATGTTATAACTTGACCTCTCTTTTCCTAAAACCAGTGCTGCTATTTGCATGTATTGAGCATCATTGTACAAGATCAAGTCTGATATAAAGAGACATACCTCTCTGCGTGTCCTTGTTTTTTGGATTGCCAGGATCCAAGGCTTTGGCTAAAGTCTCTGCAGACTGTCCTACTTTAGGTCTCCAGGTGGGGAAACAAATCTCAGGCCAAACAGCATTGGGGAAACAGAGTGTTTGATTGTTGAAGTAAAGTGTCTTTAATCATTGGGCCTTCACCTTCATCTATTATCTAGATGTCACCAAGAACCACTGGCCCAGCATGGAATCATCCATATGTGTGCTGCACTTCTGTGATATCATTGAAGCAAACCTCAAGAATGAGAGAAAATATGTTGGAGAAAGATGGTGGGTGCTTCAACAGACCAAGTGATCCATTTGCAGAAAGGAAGAGAATGAAATGCCAGCAACACAATCTGTGAGGTGTTTTTATGTATAAGCTCTGGCTATAATAGTAATACCTGGGGGAAAGGTATTCTAGAAAGCTGTCAGTGAGCCTTCAATAAAACCTGATAGCAGTGTTAGGCCTGGAAGTCTTAAGTTTTACACACACACACACACGCACCATTCACCATATTTGTTTCCTTGCTCAGGTGCAAGCACCCAAAAAGTAGACTGTCACAAAATAATGATAGTTCAGTTCTGATCAAAATTCAATGAGCCGATGGCTTGAGACTTCAATATTAAAAATTGTGTGTGTGTGTGTGTGTGTAGAAAGGGTGTTCTTAGTTGTGATGTCCTGAGTATAGAATGGAGTTTCAATTTGCACTGGCATATGCTTCTTTCTGGTGCCAAACCAAAACATGGTTTTACACTGGTGTTTATATATATATATATATATATATATATATATATATATATATATATACTAGCTGTACCCGGCCACGCTTTGCTGTGGCAAAGAACAGCAACATCCCTTCCTACCTTTTGGTCTTGTTCTCCCCCTGTCTTCCTTATCCTTCAGCTTGTTCCTTCTCTCTTTGCTCCTTGTATATGAACTATAAATCCCAGTAACTACAACTCTCAGATGTCAAGGTTTTTTCCCCCCAAACTCCACTGGTGTTCACATTTGGGCATAAACTCCACCAGTGTTCACAGGTGGGCATATGGAGTATTGATGCCAATGCTGGTTCCAATCTGTCATTGATTGCACAGTGCTCTCTGGATGTGGTTGAACTACAACTCCAGAAGTCAAGGACAATATACCCACCAAACCCTTCCTTTTTTCCTATGGGTCATGGGAGTTCTGTGTGCTAAGTTTGGTTAAAATCCATTGTTTGGGGGGTTCAGAGGAGTTGGGAGGGAAGGAGGGCCGAAGTTGGCCCAGGCGTGCTGTAGGTCTTGCTTCTCTTCCTCTCCTTCTCCCCCCCATGTAGGCATGGAAGGGTTCCTTGGCAGTATGGGAGGAAAGGACAGGAAGGAGGGAAGGGAGGGAGGGAGAGGAAGAAGTGAATGCACAGTGCATCTGTGGTGCAGGGGATCCTGGGAATTGTAGTTTCCCAGATGTTTTGGCTTTTTGAAGGCTAAACACACCTTGTGTTATTTCCGATGGGTCTGGGGAGTTCTGTGTGCTAATTTTGGTTGAAATCCATTGTTGGGGGAGTTCGGAGGTTGGGAGTCCCAAACTCCTGGAGGGAAGGAGGGCCAAAGTTGGCCCAGGCGTGCTGTAGGTCTTCCTTCTCCTCCCTGTCGTTGGCAGCATGGGAGGGAGGAAAGGACAGGAAGGAGGGCAGAAGTGAACTGTGCTCACCCCTTTGTGCCTTCCTGTCCTTCCCTCGTTGTGGTGTTCAGCAGCGGGGAGGTGGGGAGGAAGGAAGTGTGCCTGCCTGTCTTTCCTCCTCTCCTCTCTCCCTCTCTTCTCCCTTTCTTCCTCATTCTTCAGCTCTTTCCCTCTGTCCTCCCTTCCTTTCCTTTTTTTGTATCACTCCTCCCTCCCTCCCCCTGAGAGAGAGGGTAGAGGAAAGAGAGAGGGAGGCAGGCGAGGCGGCATGGAGTCAGGGCGGTTTCGGCGGCCCCGGGGAGAGAGAGAGGTGAGTGGGAAGCAGGCCTGGACCTTCGTTTCTGCCTTTCCTTGCCTGAGGGAGCCCGTCCAAGGCCTTCTCTCGAGGGAGCCTGCTTCTCTGGCATTCGGAGCAGGAGCTCAGGACCGGGCCGCACCGCGCGTCCTTGGCCTTCTCCGCCGCCTCCTAGGCGGTCAGCGGCTGGGAAGCGGCGGAGGGGGCTCCGATCGCCGGTGGGGCGGAACGGAGGAGGAGTGGCTACGAAGGATGAAGGGAGGCACCTCCTCCTTAGCCCTTCCTCCTCCGTTCCGCCTCTCCCCCCGATCAGGCCCCCTCCACCGCTTCCCAGCCATGGACCTGTTATGAGGCGGCGGAAGAGGCGAGGAGGCGGCGGCGCGCCCGGTCCTCTTGGAAACCGGGTGGCGAGGGGGTGGCGGGGGGAGGTGGGAGGGGCTGGGAGGGGAGGGGTGTCCCCGCCCCTGGCCCGCCCCTCGCCACTCTTGGAAACCGGGTGGCGGGGGGTGGCGGGGGAGGTGGGAGGGGCTGGGGAGGGGAGGGGTGTCCCGCCCCCTGGCCACGCCCCCTCGCCACTCTTGGAAACCGGGTGGCGAGGGGGGGTGGCGGGAGGAGGGGGGAGGGGCTGGGGAGGGGGGAGGCGTGTCCCCGCCTCCTGGCCACGCCCCCTCGCCACTCTTTAAACCGGGCGGCGAGGGGGGGTGGCGGGAGGAGGTGGGAGGGGCTGGGGAGGAGGGGAGGGGTTTCCCCTCCTTCTTCAGGTCCCCGCCGCCGCTCTTCCTGATCAAAGGAGGAGGCGGAGGGGCGCTCTGGCTGCCATGTGCGAGCGTTCTAAACGTTCGCTGGCAGCGAAGTGGCCGGGGTGGGATTCCCTTTGTTAAATTTTAGGGGTGGTGTTTTAGGGTGTTGCTAGGTAGTTAGGTCGGGTTTTTTGACTGTTGTCTGTACCTTGTGGTCTGTGTGGTGTTTCTGCGACGTATAGTTTCGTTGTCTATATCAATCTCTGCACGACCGTGTCTCCTTTATATATATATATATATATATATATATATATATATATATATATATATATATGTTTTATCTTGTTTAACTTATTTATGGTTTAATCTGCTTTTTTAAAAAAAAATGTCTTAAATGCTCCTCTGTCCGATTTGGCTCCCAAGCCTTGCATAACAGTAACATCACAAGGGCCCCAGATTTTGGCCCTAAGATCTAAAGGAATGGGATACCACTAAGTAAGTCATTGTAATTTTCTCTGAAGAATGTGCCTCTCACTGTATATCATTATCCTCTTGTGAGGCATACTACATTTGTGGAAAAAACCCTATTTTAATCACTTGCTGTTTGCATTTTAATATTTGATTTGGAATGAAAATTGAGAGAACACAGAGGGAAGTTGGCAGATCTAAAGCTTGGCAAGAGATAATGAATTTATATAGCAAACACATGAGAACAAGAAACACATCACTTTAACATGAAAGCACTTCTCTGCATATGTCACGAGAAATTTGTCTGGGGCCTTGTTCTCGACAAGACAAAAAAAGATGCACATGCCATGTTAACAGAGCAGAAATCAAAGGATGACGTCCAGGAGGACAAGCCAGCTCAGATAATTTATCTGCATAATATTTGACAGACCAATGGCAACATCTAAGCTAGTAAGAAAACTTACTGATGAATCTGCCAATTATGGTGCCACTTTGGTAGGAAATTTGTCATACACTATTT
>JARBWK010003109.1:0-13234 GCA_030556195.1 Anolis apletophallus | reverse complement strand
AGATGGGTCCCTTTATTGCTAGGTTATATTGGAGAGTATTGAAGGATAGTGTGTTTATTCCTTTAAAATTTCTCTGATTCCCTTCCTTGGTACCTTTGCTGGTGCCTTCCTAATGCTTGACTTGTAGCCTTGTGTCCTGTCCTGTCAGTTCTCTTACACCTGGTCGTCCTGGGCCGCCAGTCCCTCCCTCCCCTCCCCTCCTTGCCCCTCTTCTCCTATCCACCGGAAGTACCCTTTCCCTGAGCTTCGTCTCCTTGCCCTCACTCCGCGATATTTTCTCTTCTCTCCTCCTCGTGTGTAGAGGGGGTGGCTTTTTCCTCCGTTCCTCCGTTGACCCGTCCTCTGGCTTGATTTTCCTGAGCTCCGTAAGTATCTCTTTTTCTTTCTTTAGCTCGTCCCTTTCCACGCCCCCTGACTCACTGCTCTAAAGCAGTCGTGGATCCTCCGTCTGCTTGCAACGTGAGTAACTCCGATTTAAAGGGCCAGTACTCACTGACCTTCCTCGGCTTTAGCCCAGCCGAACTTTATTTGTTGCTTTGGTCCTGGGCTCAGCTAATCTGTCCTCGATCTTCGATTGGGATGCCCGGAGTATGGGGTGTTAGGCTCGCCTCGGCTCGACGCCTGCAGCTGCTGGTCCTGGGCCTCGGGTTGTTGTGCCGCGCGGCCCCGCCCGGTTGGGACCCGGGCACCCCGCCAACAACCGTCCTGGGGGCTTGCACCCTCCCTTCTCCGGAGGGTGTCGGGTTAAGGTATTTTCCCGACCAGGCTTAGTTGCAGAGCTTCCCAGGAGCTCGCCTTAGGCAGCCACCTCCATTCTCTCCCAGACCGGAAGTCGTATTATTTTAATTCAAAGCAGCTGTGAGTTTGTTGTTTATCTGTTCAGTCACTTCCAACTCTTGGTGAACTCATGGACCATCCCACGCAGAGCTCCCCTGTTGGACACCCCCAGTCTTTAGGTCAAGCTAGTCCTTCAAGGATACCATCCATCCACCCTGCTCTTGGCTGGCTCCTCTTCCTTTTTCTTTCCATTTTCCCCAGCATCATTATCTTCTCCAAGCTTTCCTGTCTTCTCATTATGTGGCCATAGTACTCATCTTTTGCCTCTAATATCCCTTTCCTCCAGTGAGCAGACAAGCTTTATTTCCTAGAGTATGGACTGATTTGACCCGCCATCCAAGGCACTCTCCGAATTTTCCTCCAACACCCCAGTTCAAAAGCATCTATCTTCCTTTGCTCAGGCTTCCTTATGGATTTGCAGGATCTATTCTATTTGTTTATTTATTTTATTCATTTTATGCACATTAAAGAGCATTTTCTGTATGAGCCTTACATTGCACAGAAATGCTTTTAATGTGCATAAAATGAGAATTTTATGCATTAAAGAACATTTGCTGTGCAATTGTGCAGTGGGTATTGGTGTGTCTGAGGTTATTCCAGAATGGACAAACTTGCCTTTTGCAACTCACTTAGAGGAGATGGTTGCTTTTTTGATAAGAATTAAGGTATAATAGTCACATTGACCCGTGGATAAATAGAATGAGGTTTTGAGGTTGTTGGGTTTTTTTAAAAAAAAACCTAAAACTCTACCAGTCCAGATTAATCAGTCTGCATTCGTGAAGAATGATTATTTTTATGTTTAATTATAGTCTATAGTCTAACGTAAATAAGACATATAGGATTAGAGGAAAATTAGTCTAGCATTTATCAGAAATCTTTGGTTTCCACTACTGAAATGACTATGGTATTGGCACCTTCCTGCCAGCCCCTCTCTGTGAAACAGATATAAAATCCAGCAGAAAGAAACCAGATCATTAGAGAAGCCTGTAAAGCGTTGTTTCTGGAGTCCATCAGCTTTTTCCACTATAACAACTGTTGAGAGTGTCTCGATGTACATTCCATGTAAACTGGAGCGGTAGTTAATTTCCAGTGGCTTTTCAGCCAGCTTGCTTTTCCAACAGTAGGAAAGCAAAGGGCAAAGATGTTTCTATACAAAGGGAAGGACTGTCCATATATTCCACTTAATTCAGTGGACTCCAAACTGCACAGATCTCCATGGAACTGATTTACTTTAATAATTCTATTATGAACTCAGAAAAATGAAAGACGACACCACACTCATTTCTAACAAGACAGTCTTTCCGAACTGGTTGCATCTTTCAAGAATTCAATAAAAGTATGCAATCCTTTTGGCATATTATTATCTTTCGAATCCAGGAAGAACAGGCTGAGCTCCTCTGTCACCTAGCCCCTTGCGGAGACTTGAGAGAAGCTCCCACAAGGATGGTAAAACATCAAACATCCGGACGCCCTTGACAACGCCCTGCAGACAGCCACCCTCTCACACCAGAAGTGACTTGAAGCTTCTCTCTGTTACACACACACACACACACACACAATCTTTCAAGTCACTGAAAATGGTGAGCAGGGAAATAACATGCTGATAATATCTTCCATTTATAAAATAAAGGAAAATGAAAACCCTGAAGCTTTCATGGTAGTTCTTTCCCCAAGACATGCTCAAGGAAAACATTTTAGCCAGTCCAACGTCCCTTAATATTTTATTCAGCAAGCTTGCAAAACACCTGTCTGAAAAATATTAGTATATAATATGTTCCACCAATCAACTCACATTTTTCTCTGTTGGTTTTAGAAAATGATACCAATATTATCCTCCCTTTTTTAAAAACAAACAAACACCAGTATATTAAAATGCAACATAACACAAGCACGGGTTACTTTGGATCACAGGAAATTGCATTGTAGCAACATGGTTTGTTCTAGAGCCAATCAGGATTGGCTCACAGAAATGCTGGACCACTTAACAACCACCATGTCAGACTACACAAAGAAGCAATTGAAATCCACAAGCATGTGGACAATTTCAACAGAAAGGAGGAAACCATGAAAAATGAACAAAATCTGGCTACTAGTATAAAAACCCTAAAATCAGTACAGTAAATAAAGAGGAACACTCAAAAACAGGGGAAATCCAGACAAAAACAATCAGGGGCAAAGCCAACGCTCCCAACAAAGGATTCCCTTGGCAGGAAGCAGTCAGGCTTTGGAGCTGCAAGGCCATTCAATGCTAATCAAGCTGGCGAATTGCAACATTCACACTCCTGGCCTCAAAGAGTTCTTTCTTCCACCCTGGACATCATTCCACAGATATATAAAACCCCACTTACCTAGTCTGCAACAGACCTCACAACCCCTAATGATGCCTGCCAGATGTTGGTGTAATGTCAGGAGGGAATGCTGACCATGGCCATACGGCCCAGAAAAAATCACAGCACCCCAATCAGGATTGGGATTGTTTCTTCCATTTAAGAATGAGCTGCTCCCATGCTGACTTGCTACCGCTATTGTTGTTGTCATTATCATTGTTTTTATTAACTTTATATGTACAGCTCTGATACATAATTATTATTTGTTGGGGGTTTGATTCTAAGATGCCCTAAGGATGCAAAATTCAGCAGAGCCTATATACAGTGGCATAGTAAAATGAGATCCTTGTACATGGTATCCCTTTTGGAGATGTGTGTGTGTGTGTCCAAGAAGGGATACCATTTTACTATGCCAGGTGTGTGTATGTAGGTGTATGTGTGTGTGTATAGACACACACGCACACACATACAATATGGATGATTGCAACCATGAATGCAGATTCTGAGATAAGTAGAGCCAACTGTACCACACTCCCTTTTCCCCTAAGACTGGGCCTCAAGATGGCTTAAAACATGTAAAAGATCACAATTATAAATATACAAGAAGTCATGATTAAAACTAAATTAAACTATCATCTATTATTAAATCATACACTCTAAAACGAAAAGGACACACACTCACTATTTCTTCTTGTCCACTGACCAGAAGGCCTCAAGGACTGAACTGTCAGAGAATCTGATGATGATACAATTCAAGGGAGTTGCTCAGAATTCTCTGCAAAGTAAAACTACAAATCCCAGGCCTCTGTAAAATGGAGGTATGGCAAATAGTGGTATGAAATGGTTAGGAGGTGTATGTGTATTGTGGTGCACCCAAAGTTGTAACACACGGTTCTTCTTGTACAGCTCCAAAGCAGATCTGGTGGCTTTTGAAAAATCTTGCAACTTTGCTTTGCATTAAAGGAGGGATGAAGTGGGTCAGCTGTTCCCAAAATAGACTTGAAGAGTGTCTCCCTTCATTAAGCTCCATTATACTCTGCCGTCCAGAGCAGATCTGTCCAATTTGTCAATGCAATGACAAGTTAATGGGGGAATTAATCAGAGAAAGCAGGAGCAGAGCAAAAACATCTTTTGTAATAATGGGTGACTTGAGGTCACTTTATTCCTTGGCTACGTGTGACCTGAGGGGAATTTTGTCAGACCTCGATTTCTTCCTTCTACTGCTGCCTACAACTCTTATTATTTCACTTACTGATCAATGGAGGACTCCTGTCAAATGAATGCCCGTTTGGGCAGCTGCATGCAAGGGATGAAATTTCATTTTATTGCAATGGATGAACTTTTATAGAATCTCTATCAGTGTGATGAATGACTGGTGGGTCACCTTTCTGCGTGCAAAAGAGACAAACTCCTGAATGAAAGGGGTTCACTAAAAAAATCTCAGTAACAATTGCATTCATTTCAATGAATGCTGTGATTTTGCATCAGCAATGATTTTATCAGAGTTTATTTATTTCTCCTCATTCTCTTCAATGGAGATGGCTTATAAAGTTAAAAAGAAATATAGTTTTCCTATTCATATTGTACAAACATTACACATTTATGTCCCACCTTTCTTTAGGAAATAAAGTAGGACTTTTTCTTTCTTCATGGTTGGCATCTTGTATTGCAACCACTGATTCATAATCAAGAGTTACAGATCCTTAACTGTTCCCAGCCAGTTATACTATTTATTCATGTTCATGGCACTATTACCCATATCATAAATACACATCCATATCGTACTTTCAACTCCAAGGAGTCACACTGAGGACGGAAGTCTTTCTGTTCTCAATAACTGCATCATGATGACAATGTGAGCCTCTTCTAGCAATAAGAGAGAGACTGTGACAAACAGCAACAGGATCCCATTGCAGCAGGGGCGTAGCCAGGATTTTGATTCGGGGGCTGAGTTTGGTTCCGAGGGGGCTGGAGACTGGGTGGAAAGAGGGTCTACCCTAGCAAACCTTTTGTATTGTTAGCCCAAGAACCCCATTAATGTGGGATATAATGAGCATGGTGATCAGATCATGATATGAATTAACATAACAGTTTAAATAATGTACCAGTAAGGCCTTTTTCGCGACCACCCTGAGATTCTGGGGGCTGAAGCCCTAGCTCCCCCCCTGGCTACATGCCTGCATTGCAGACATTGGTAGGCTGGGATTAGAAGTGTCATCCTGCTGCACCTTGAGCACCAGCAGCCAAATAGTTTGGAGTTATAGGAAAATATTATAAGGAAGGACTTGACAAGAGTAATCTGGTAATTGAACCAATTGCCTAGAGCAGCGTTTTCAACGTGAGGGTCAGGACATGCAGTGGGTTTCAGAGGGGTCACCAAAGACCACCAGAAAACACATATTTGGATAGTCTTAGGAACCCTTGACAGAGAAGGCTGAAGATCTCTCTGCCTGTCCTTCTCTTTTGAAATAGACAGTGAATCCCCCACAAAGTCCTCCTCCTGCTGTGATTGTAGGCAACTATAAACTCCCAGCAAATGACAACTCCCAAATATCAAGGCAGTTTTCCCAAACTCCACCAGTGTTCACATTTGGGCATACTGGAATATCCGTGCCAAGTTTGATTCAATTCTCATTATGGAGTTCGAATGCTCTTGGGTTGTAGGTGAACTATAACTTCAGCAACTAAATTCTCCAAATGACAACACCAATATCTCCCCCTCCCCCTGTAATGATGTTGATTATTTGTGTAAATGTTGTGTGACAAGGTGTTAAAATGTGTATGTTGTTTTGAATGTTCTATGGTTTGTTTCTGTGGGTGAAACAGAAGGAGGCATGGCAGAAGCTTAGAAGAGCTGTCGCCATGGCAACCAGGGCTAGAGGCTAGTAGAATGTTCAGGTTTGAATTCTAAGCAGTTGGAAAAGAGCCGGAAGCCAACTGCCAAAATGAGAGGGGAGGAGTTATGTTCTAGTTAGTGTGTTCAAGGACTGAAAGAGAACAGTCCAGTTTTAGTGTCTTAAGGTCTGCTAGTGAGCAGTCCAGTTAAAGGGGTATAGAGACCTAGTTAAAGGCAGGGGTTTATAGAGGTTTAGTGGAAAACCCTAATAGGTCCCCATTGTGTTATGTAACAGAAAAAGTGGTGCCTCTAAGGAAAATGAAAAACCAACCAAGATTGTACCCATTTGTGTCAAAATAAATTGTCGGTATCTTAAAAGGAAAAAACACCTCTCCTGATTCTTTTATTGGTGTGGCCCTCAAAGTCAGTGGTCAGCCGGATAAATGGTGGCAGCGTGGTCAAGTGGTCACTGAGAAGTTTTAAAACTCCAGTCAGTTAAATGGTGAAGGGGTGAGACAGTACCCTGCCAATAAACGGAAGTTGCTGAGGTAACTTCGAGGTTTCTTGGATTGGAGGTCAGCAGTGTGGACATAGAAAGATTGTCCAGTCTGAGGCCGGTCAAGAAGTGGAGTGGTCACATATTGGCGCAGCGGATCTTTTAAGAGAGGGTGCACCCTGTCCAGCCGGTTGATTTGAACGTAGCTTCACCTCATAATATTGGCGTGCAGAGCCAGGGGATCGCAAAGAAAAACTGATCCAGTGCGAAAGCAAGGCTACCAGAGGAATTTGTTTAACCAAAGTCGTGTGGTAGTAGGAACTTTAATAGTTTAGTTTAAAGTTCTGAGGTAAAAGCTCGGCAAAATGACCACCAGGAGACAAACGAGGGCTTTGAAGAAACAGGGCAGCCTGAGGTTCTGCAGGAAGGAGAAGACTCTGAAATTTCAGAATCAGAGTCAATAAAATGTCTGAGAATGCCGTGTTTAGGCTTGAGATGAAACTAGAGATGCAAAGAGAAAGAGAAGAAAAGGAAAGAGAAGAGAGAGAAAAGGAGGAAAGTGGCAAAAGAAGAGAAAGAAAAGGAGAGAGATGCAAAAAGAAAGAGAAGAAAGGGGAGAGATGCAAAGAGAAATGGCCAGGTTAGGGTTTGAGAGAGATAAGCTGAATGCCTCAGCGGGCCAGGCCAGTTCAAGAGGTGCAGGCAGAAGGTTCTATAGATCAACCTGAGGAGATTCCTGCATATAAAAGGGGATAGTGTGGAGAAATTTTTGGTTTCTTTTGAAAAAGATATTGCTATGATTTTGAAATTGAAGAGGAGAGATGGATGACATATTTAAGGCCACAGATCTTATCACAGTTGATGGAGATTTATAGCTATAAGGCAGAACAGGACCACAAGTTTTACAAGAAGTTAAAACAACAGTTCCAATGAGAAGCTTCAGCTGGACGCCAGAACATAAAAGACTTAATTTCAGGTCCATGAAAAAGGAGAAAACCTAAAGTTTCTGTCAGCTAGCAACAAAGCAAAGCCATTATTTCGATATTTGGTTAAAAGGTGCTCAAATTACCATTTTTCAGAAACTTAAGGATCTGATGATCCTGAACAGTTTTATCAAAATGTTCCTCAGAGTATAAAATGGTTAGTTCAAGAAAGGAATCTGAAACACCCAGTCAAGCAGCTCTTATGGTGGATAAGATGGTGACATTGAGAGAAGGAGTTTGTAAGGCTGAAGGGCTACAAACCAGTGGAGAAACATTGTTTCAAGAAACTACAAAGTGTTGCCACAGTATCAAGAGGCTAAAATGCTGCAGGAGAGTACGCTGCTACAGAAGGCCTGAGGAGAAAAAATTACTCAGAGATGGCTCTCAGTAGTGGAAATCGTCCAAGCTTTGATATGGCTAAGAGAATGTGTTTTTCATAAAGCAAGTTTGGACATATGAAAGCACAATGTTATCTACATAGCAAGGAAAAAAATCTTCCTTATGTATAACTCCAATATTAGAAAAGAGTTTTGAGAAGGGGCTTGAGTCTAATAAAGGAAAGAGTTCTTCGGAACCAATGCAAGTACATAATCCTTTAGAAAAACAATGCCTTTTGTTATGTTGACACAGATAGATGACTACTTTTGAACCACTCAAGTAGGTCAAACGAATATTAGGGATGGAGAGACACCGATCGGAGGTTTGTGTGATTCGCCCTGAACATGTGCCAGAGGCATTCAGGAAAACCTGGTGTCTCAGCTAGACCAAAAGGAGTAGGGCAGTGTTGTGCGACGCTAGGTTCCTTGCAATCCAATATAAGAATTGAAAGGATTTGGGATTTTGCAATATATGAGAACATTCCTTGATTGTCTGCTGGGAATGATATTGTAAGGAACATCAAGTCTTTAACAAGAGATTGAGTTAACTGAAGGTCCAGTTAAACAGCAAGATGTTTCTTGTTTACCAGTTGATATTATCCCTGAAGAAAATCCTGAGACAAGTTCAAATATAATAGAGTTAGTGAAAACAGGAGCAGGAGAAGAAGATATTGCTAATGAGCAAAAGGCAGATGAAACACTGAGATCTTTATTTTTACTGCGGCTCAGGATGAGACGAAAGTCTTGTCAAAATAAAATCCATTGAGATGTGTAGTTAAAGGAAGAGGGTTGTATAGAGAGACCATGTGTGTAAAGTCTCCAGGAGGAACTAGTTCCTTGTACAAAATAGTTGTGCCCCCAGCTTATAGGGAACAACTTATGAATTTGGCACACGCACGCACACAAGGTGGCTACATGGGAATCTCGACGCCACACAGCGCATCACCAGAAATTTCTTTTTGGCCCAATATGTATCAGCACATTAAAGAGTTTTGTCAATCGTGTGGATACATGTCAGCTTGTCGGAACAGGGAAAAGACAAGACCAAGGTTCCCTAATTCCTATGCCACTAATTGAGAACCATTTTTATCGTAGGATCGACATTGTGGGGACCCTTACCAAAGGCAAGTCGAGAGGACGTCAGGTATATCCTACTTGATGGACTATGCCACGAGGTACCCAGAAGCAGTGGCGTTGACTAATATTGATACAACCACAGTAGCGAACGCCTTGTTGTCTATATGGGGAAGAACAGGATATCCCAAAGAACTGATTTCGGATTTGGGAACCCAGTTTACGTCAAGACTGATGGAAAGACTGTTGGAGATGTGTGGAATTAAACATCTGACATCGTCTGCTTACCATCCACAAACTAATGGTCTTAGAAAACCTAAATAAGACCTTAGTAAGAATGATCAAGGCGCATACCTCAACAACATCCAGCCGATTGGGATGAGAAACTACAGCAACTCCTGTTTGCATGCAGAGAGACTCCACAAGGCAGTACAGGATACAGCCCTTCGAAGTTACTCTTGGAAGGAAGGCGAGAGGTCCGCTGGATCTAGTGAGAGAGCACTGGGAGACTTCCTCGGTTTCTGCAGAGCCAGTTCCAGTGAGTCGGCATTCACAGAGTTTACGGGAGACGATGGAGATGGCAAGAGTTATCGCTCAAGACAACCTTGCAGCAGCACAGCAGAAACAGAAGACCTGGTATGATCAATCAGCCCGAGAGAGATCCTTCGACGCTGGTGATAGTACTATATTTGATCCCGGAAAGAGTCAACAAAACTTCAATTGAAATGACAGGACCATGGGAGTTGTTAAGAAAGGTGCCAGCAGAGTTAACTACTTGATACAAGAATTACAACTCAGGACTGGAAAAACTGCGCATGTTAACTCGTTTAAACCTTATGTTGAAAGATCAGTAGATGTATGTATAATAGCATAATGAAGGTAAATGGATCGTTTTCATTTCTGGGAAGGGAATAGGAAGGCTGACAAGAGTGTGAGTCAGGTAAAGCTTGATGAAGGGCTGACTTGCAAACAGCAGGAGCAACTTAGAACTGCTCCATAAGTATAAAAATTTGTTTTCGATTTACCGGAAGAGTAGAAGGGGTGCAACATCAAATTATAACAGGGAGACGCTTACCCATTGCGCCTACTCCCATCGAGTCACAGGAAACTCGTGGAGTGTGTTGGATAGAGAAGTTCAGGAAATGCTGGATATGGGGATTATAGAACCATCCAGTAGTCCTGGGCATCACCCGCCGTGTTAGTTCAAACCAGACAACACAATAAGGTTTTGTGTTGATTATAGACGGTTAAACGAGGTGACGAAACCGATACATACCCTATGCCAAGGTTAGACGATCTGTTAGAAAATGGGGAGAGCCAATTACATCAGTAGCCTGGGGATCTCACCAAGGGTTTTTGGCAGATACCAATGGATCCCAGAGACCGGGAGAAAAATGGCCTTAGAACCCATAAAGGGCTACATCAGTTCAATGTCTTACCATTTGACTTAAAACAGCCCAGCCACTTTCCAACGATTAGTAGATAAGATACTGGGGTATGAGTAACTTCTGTGTGGTATACATGGACGACATAGGTGTATTTAGCAATACCTGGGAAGAACCTATCACAACATCTAGATTCAGGTGCTGTTTCGACTGAAAGAAGCAGGGTACCAGTAAAAGCACCCAAGTGTCGTTTAGGGAATCGAATGTCCAAGTACCTAGGGACACATGGTGGGAAGTGGTATGATTGGTCCAGAACCTACTAAGAGGCGGCTTACACAAGTGGCCGAAGTACCCAAAAACCAAAAAACAGGTTCGGTCCTTTTTGGGATTAGCCAGTTATTATCGAAGGTTTATCCCAAATTTTAGCGAATTACGACTCCATTGACAGGCTTAACCAAGAAGGCATGTCCAAATGTCATAGTGTGGACACCACAATGTCAGAGTCAATGGACAGGTTAAAACAGACCATAACACAACATCAGTCAGTGTTGAAAGCCTCGGATTTTGGATCGGCCCATTTATATTAACGTGCACGATCAGAAACAGGCTTGGGAGCTGTTTAAGTCAAGCTGACGAGATGGGGAAAGCATCCTGTAATGTTTTTAAGTAAAAAGCTATTGCCGAGAAAGTAGTCTTTCTACCATCGAAAAAGAATGTCTCGCCATAGTGGTCGATTCAAAAACTGAGACCATATCTGTGGGGCAGGAAGTTTGTTTTGCAGATCGGATCATGCGCCATTAAAATGGCTGAGTAATGTTATGGGTACTAACAACAAATCCTTAAGATGGAGTTTACTCTTGCAAGACTACGATTTTTAAGGTAGTGCATGTGAAAGGCAAATCGAATGTAGTGGCTGACTCTTTATCGAGTTACTTGAATTCAGGTTACAGAATGGATATGGTTTGTATATAGTTGTGTAAGTATAAATGTATATGTGAAATGTATAAGATTATATAATATCGTCTTGTTAACGGTATTATTTTTTAATTCACTCTGGACAGAGAGAATTAAAAATAATTTCGGAGGAAGGAAATGTAATGTAATGATGTTGATTATTTGTGTAAATGTTGTGTGACATGTGTTGCAGTATGTTGTTTTAATGTTCTATGGTTTGTTTCTGTGGGTGAAACAGAAGGGAGGCATGGCAGAAGCTTAGAAGAGCTGTCGCCATGGCAACCAGGCCTAGAGGCCAGTAGAATGTTCAGGTTTGAATTCTACAGTTGGAAAGAGCGAGAAGCCAACTGCCAAATGAGAGGGGAGGAGTTATGTTCTAGTTAGTGTGTTCAAGGACTGAAAGAGAACAGTCCAGTTTTAGTGTCTTAAGGTCTGCTAGTGAGCAGTCCAGTTAAAGCGTATAGAGACCCTAGTTAAAGTTGCAGGGGTTTATAGAGGTTTAGTGGAAACCCTATAATAGGTCCCCATTGTGTTATGTAACAGAAAAAGTTGTGCCTCTAAGGAAGTTTGAAACCAACCAAGATTGTACCCATTTTGTGTCAAAATAAATTGTTTGCATCTTAAAAGGAAAACACCTCTCCTGATTCTTTTATTGGTGGTGGCCCTCAAAGTCAGTGGTCAGCTGGATAAATGGTGGCAGCGTGGTCAAGTGGTCACTGAGAAGTTTTAAAACTCCAGTCAGTTAAATGATGAAGGGGTGAGACAGTACCCTGCCAATAAACGTGAAGTTGCTGAGGTAACTCGAGGTTTCCTTGGATTGGAGGTCGTTAGTGTGGACATAGAAAGATTGTCCAGTCTGAGGTCGTCAAGAAGTGAGGGTCACATATTGGCGGCAGCGGGGGATTCTTTAAGAGAGGGTGCACCTGTCCAGCCGGGTTGATTTGAACGTAGCTTCACCGCACCCCCACCCCACCAGTATTCAAATTTGGGCGTATTGGGTATTTGTGCCAAATTTGGTCCACTGAATGAAAATACATCCTGCATATCAGATATTTACATTACGATTCATAACAGTAGCAAATTTACAGTTATAAAGAAACAACAGAAATAATGTTATAGTTGGGCGAAGGTCACCACAACATGAGGAGCTGTATTAAGGAGTCACAGCATTAGGAAGGTTGAGAACCACTGGCCTAGAGAGATGTTGCACCTCCTCTGGATGTTTTCAAAGAGACTAGACAAGCTACCTGCTGGGAATGCATTAGCTGGAGATCCTCAAATCGAATAGGATGTTGAACTGAATGGCCCATTCCATTCCTTCCAACTTTGTACTTCTATGGTCATCCTCCTCTATGGTTGTTTTGGGAGCTTGCGGATTCCTCCCCCCAAATTTAGGTCCACATCAAAGCCACTATCTGCTACAGAGCAGATAAGTTGTGTCACAGAAGGGAGCAATTGTTCCCTTTCCTGGTTGGTGAATGATAGCAATGTAGTCTAAAGGCATACATTTTCCAAGTTCTAGGCGAGACATAATGCTTGTCAGTATTAGCTTTTTTTCCTATAGCTTCTTGGTGCAGCCAGAGACTTGCATTACCAATCATTTATCAATTCAGGTCAATTGAACGACATGCCCAGTTACCACGGGCAGCATACCCATTATCCCAGAGATGTGTCTAGATTTCTCAGCACAGAATGGATCTGAAACCAGACAGTGTCCCAGTAGGGTTTATCCTGGCAGATACAGGATTCAGGCTTTGTCTCGTCTGGCTTTTCTTTTTATTTCTCCATGGCAGACTCAGCTGCACTTCCAAGAAAGCATCGGTTTCCATAAGTGGACTATAGGATCAAATTCTGCTTTCACCTCTTCTCACTCTGGAAGCAATGTCAATATAATACAGTACATCTTACCAGCAGCTGTGGAACATGCTTGTAAGGGATATTTCATTAACAACGGAGAAAATCAAA
>JARBWK010003108.1:0-13244 GCA_030556195.1 Anolis apletophallus | reverse complement strand
TGGCATACATGGACGACATAGGTGTATTTAGCAATACCTGGGAAGAACACCTACAACATCTAGACCAGGTGCTGTTTCGACTGAAAGAAGCAGGTTAACAGTAAAGCACCCAAGTGTCGTTTAGGGAATCGAATGTCCAAGTACCTAGGACACATGGTGGGAAGTGGTATGATTGGTCCAGAACCTACTAAGGTGGAGGCGATACACAAGTGGCCGATACCCAAAACCAAAAAACAGGTTCGGTCCTTTTGGGATTAGCCAGTTATTATCGAAGGTTTATCCCAAATTTTAGCGAATTGGCGACTCCATTGACAGGCTTAACCAAGAAGGCATGTCCAAATGTTGTAGTGTGGACACCACAATGTCAGGAGTCAATGGACAAGTTAAAACAGACCATAACATCACAGTCAGTGTTGAAAGCTCCAGATTTTGATCGTCCATTTATATTAACGTGCGACGCATCAGAAACAGGTTTGGGAGCGGTTTTAAGTCAAGCTGACGAGGATGGGGAAAAGCATCCTGTAATGTTTTTAAGTAAAAGCTATTGCCGAGAGAAAGTAGTCTTTCTACCATCGAGAAAGAATGTCTCGCCATAGTGTGGTCGATTCAAAAACTGAGACCATATCTGTGGGGCAGGAAGTTTGTTTTGCAGACGGATCATGCGCCATTAAAATGGCTGAGTAATGTTAAGGGTACTAACAACAAACTCTTAAGATGGAGTTTACTCTTGCAAGACTACGATTTTAAGGTAGTGCATGTGAAAGGCAAATCGAATGTAGTAGCTGACTCTTTATCGAGAGTTACTTAAATTCAGATTACAGAATGGATATGGTTTGTATATAGTTGTGTAAGTATAAATGTATATGTGAAATGTATAAGATTATATAATGTCTTGCTAACGGCATTATTTTTAATTCACTCTGGACAGAGAGAATTAAAAATAATTTCGGGAGGAAGGAAGGTAATGTAATGATGTTGATTATTTGTGTGTAAATGTTGTGTGACATGTGTTAAAATGTATGTTGTTTTGAATGTTCTATGGTTTGTTTCTGTGGGTGAAACAGAAGGGAGGCATGGCAGAAGCTTAGAAGAGCTGTCGCCATGGCAACCAGGGCTAGAGGCTAGTAGAATGTTCAGGTTTGAATTCTACAGTTGGAAAAGAGCGGAAGCCAACTGCCAAATGAGAGGGGAGGAGTTATGTTCTAGTTTAGAGTGTCCTAAGGACTGAAAGAGAACGGTCCAGTGTTAGTGTGTGTCTTAAGGTCTGCTAGTGAGCAGTCCAGTTAAAGGGTATAGAGACCCTAGTTAAAGTTGCAGGGGTTTATAGAGGTTTAGTGGAAACCCTATAATAGGTCCCCATTGTGTTATGTAACAGAAAAGTTGTGCCTCTAAGGAAGTTTGAAACCAACCAAGATTGTACCCATTTGTGTCAAAATAAATTGTTTGCATCTTAAAAGGAAAACACCTCTCCTGATTCTTTTATTGGTGGTGGCCCTCAAAGTCAGTGGTCAGCCGGATAAATGGTGGCAGCGTGGTCAAGTGGTCACTGAGAAGTTTTAAAACTCCAGTCAGTTAAATGGTGAAGGGGTGAGACAGTACCCTGCCAATAAACGTGAAGTTGCTGAGGTAACTTCGAGGGTTCCTTGGATTGGAGGTCAGCAGTGTGGACATAGAAAGATTGTCCAGTCTGAGGCCGGTCAAGAAGTGGAGTGGTCACATATTGGCGGCAGCGGTGGGATCTTTAAGAGAGGGTCCACCCTGTCCAGCCGGTTGATTTGAACGTAGCTTCACCGCACATAATCACTGCTTGTTACTCAATCCTGCTAGGCTCTTATGTATGTAGATCAGGAGTGGCTCTTTGGTCTGGTGGTAGGGAGTTCCACAAGATTGGGGCTACAATGGAGAAAGATCTCTGTCTTGTGGACTCCAAACGGACCTCTCTAGGGCCAGGGACATAGAGGAGGTTCTCATGAGCTGACCGTGGCAGTTTCTGGTGGTGGAGTGTCATTAAACGGTCTCTTAGACATGAAGGACCCTGACCTCGAAAGGCCTTGAATGCTAGGACCAGGGTCTTGTAGAGGACTCTGTGTTCAACCGGCAGCCAATGCAAGCACTGCAGGGACAGCGCTATATGGCACCTCATTGATGTTTTTGTGAGGAGTCTAGCGGCTGCATTTTGCACAATTTGGTTCTTGTGAATTGCTGCTCGAGGTAAGCCCACATACAACGCATTGCAGTAATCCAGCCTCGGCGTAACCGTTTCATGGATTACCATAGCCAGCGCCTCTTTTGGTAAATAAGGCACCAACTGCCTCGCTTGGCGTAAATGAAAGAAGGCCCTTTGACTAGTGGAGGCAATCTGGGCTTCCATCGAATCCAGGAGAACACCAATGAGACTCTTCACAGTGGGGGGTGGGGCTAACGGTTCCCCTTCAAAAGATGGTAATAGACCGACCAATTCTGACGGGCAGCCAGGCCACAAGATTTCAGTTTTTGCTGGATTTACTTTCAATTTATGGGCACGTAGCCATCTTCTCACCGCTCCAAGACACCGGGTGAAGTTATCCGGTACTGAAGTTGTTCCAGGTTCTAGTTTTAGGAGAAGTTGTGTCATCAGCGTATTGGAAACATTCTAGTCCAAATCTCAGGACTAGCTTGGCGAGAGGTTGAACATAGATGTTAAACAGCATTGGCGATAGAATAGCGCCTTGGGGTACTCCACAGTCGAGAGGGGACTTCTCAGATACTTGGCCCAGCCACTCCACTCGTTGGCCAAGCCCTCGCAAGAATGAATTGAACCACGTTATTGCTGATCCTTGAATTCAAATAGCAGCTAATTGTTGATACTGAAGAGATTACTTCTTCAGAATGGACCCTGCCACCATTAGACTCTTGATTGCTGCAGGGGACTCATTTAAAACTTCTTTGACAGAGGCACGCGTGAGGCAGATGTGTTGAACAATTAAACAATTAAGTTTATTTAAGAGAACTTACAAAACAGGCATTCAGTTTAGTGGTTCAGAAATATCGACACAAAAGCATATGGTTCCTTTAAGCAGTTTAAATCTTTGTTACAAAACACCACTCCTTTCTCCCTCCAAGAATTTCCGGAAAGGATTTCCTTTCTGCCTAGCAAATCTTCACTACAGATAGTCCTCCCCTGGATCTATCTTTCCACTCTTCTACCCACTATCCCCTGATAGCTGTAGAATCTCCTACACTAGCTGTCTCTGCAAGCTACATCAGTGTTTCCCAACCAGTGTGCCGGGGCGCACTAGTGTGCCATGACGGACGTCCTGCTGTGCCACGAGAAAAGCTCTCTGCTTCCTTCCTCCCCCCCCCCCCTGCCAAACTCCTGCTGCTTGGGGGAGAAGGAGGAAGGTCCAGGTGGTGGCGAAGAAAAAGAAGGGGCCGGGGCACCGCCTCCTTCAGCCTTTTCCCCAGCCAGCCTCTAATCCGCCATGACTCCCACGACTCTCTCCCCTCGCTTGCTGAAGCCGCGTGGAGGAGGAGCCCCGCCCACTGAAACCCGTCCACTGCTCATGCTCCTCCTCTGTGGGAGAGCTGAAGCTGGAGGGAGGGGCAGGGCATGGCGTGACCTGGCTCTGCCCCCCTCCCCCGGCTTTGGCACTCCCAGCAGCTGCTCCAGCCTTGAGGGGACAGTGCCAAGCCAGCATTGTCCTGGCTCTGGCACCACCAGAAGCTGCTCCAGCCTTGAGGGACAGTGCCAAGCCAGCATTGTCCTGGCTCTGGCACCGCTGGCTTGGCACTGCACCCTTAAGGCTGGAGCAGCTACTGGGAGAGGTGAAGATGGGGGTGGGGCGGGGCATGGTGCGGCAATACACGTTGTGGTGACCCCCAACCTATAAAATTGCAACTTCATAACTGTAATTTTGCTCCTATTACGATTCGTAAACATCTGGTATACAGGATGTATTTTCAATCACTGGATCAAATTTAGCACAAATACCCGATACCCCACATTTGAATACTGGTGGGGTTGGGAGGGATTGATTTTGTCACTTGGGAGTTGTAGTTGCTGGGATTTATCTACCATCAAAGAGCATTCTGAACTCCACCAACAATGGAATTGAACCAATCTTGCCATGTAGAACTCCCACAAGCAAGAGAAAATACTGGAAGGGTTTGGTGGGCATTGTCCTTGAGTTTTAGAATTGTAGTTCGCCTACATCCAGAGAGCACTATGGACTCAAACAGTAATGGATCTGGACCAAACTTGGAAGAAATACTCAATATGCCCAAATGCGAACACTGGTGGAGTTTGAGGAATATAGACATTGATATTTGGGAGTTGTCGTTGCTGGGATTTATAGTTCACTTACCATCAAAGAGCATTCTGAACCCCGCCTACAATAGATTGGGCCACATTTCCCACACAGAACCCCCATGACCAACAGAAAACACTGTGTTTTCTGATGGACTTTGGTGACCCCTCTGACACCCCTTATGACCCCCCTCCTAGGGGTCCCGACCGTCAGGTTGAGAAAACTGACTTTGATAAAGGGTTAGAAGGCAGGATCATCAAGTTTGCAGATGGGACCAAATTGGGAGGGAGAGCCAATACCCTGGAAGACAGGAACAGAATTCAAAACGATCTTCACAGATGGGGGAGATGATGGGCCAAAACTAACACAATGCAGGCAAGAGACCACTTAGGCAGAAAAAAGGAAATGCAAAGACTGAATGGGGGATGATGCCTGGCTCGACAGCAAGACATGGGGGAAAGATCTTGATGTCCTTATTTATTTATTTCGATTTATTCGTCACCACTCCCGTCAGGCTCGGGGCGACTTACAAGTGTTAAAAAGACCATAAAATGTGGATAAAAACACAAGATTAAAACTATACAATTAAAATTATACAATACTGCACGGGCACCAGAAATTACTCCCATGGCCTACGACTACATAGTAAAGGCCTGGGGTTATTTACTGACCAAATGCCTGAACAAACAGAAAGGTCTTACAAGCCTTCGGAAGGCTACTAAGTCAGACAATGCGCGAATTGCGGGAGGACGATCGTTCCAAAGTACTGGAGTGATGACACGGAAGGCTCTCCTCTGCGTTGAGGTCAGGTGAAGGGTTTTACAGCTTGGCACCGCAAGAAGGTTCAGGGACTCTGATCGCAGTGGTCTTGCGGGACAATATAGGGAGAGGGGGTCCCTTAGGTACACTGGCCCCAGACCATTCAAGGCCTTAAAGGTTAAAACCAGCACTTTGAAGGTGATCCGGTGCTCGATTGGAAGCCAGTGCAGTTCACGCAGAATGGGCGTAATGTGGCAGCAAGATGGTAAGCCTGCCAACAGCCGAGCTGCAGCGTTCTGCACCAGCTTAAGCTTCCGGATCACCGACAAAGGAAGGCCAATGTAGAGAGCATTACAGTAGGCCAATCTTGAGATGACCGTGGCTTGGACCACTGTGGCTAGGTCATGACGGGACAGGTAGGGCGGCAGCTTCCTCGCCTGCTGGAGATGGTGGAAAGCTGCTCCGCTGGCGATGGAGATATGCTTCTCCAACGACAGTTGAGAGTCAAGGGTGACTCCCAGGATCTTAACAGTTAGCGACGGACATAGCGTCGCACCTTCCAGGGTTGGAAGCTGGATCTCTCCCGTACCCGGATGACCTAGCCACAGGATCTCCATCTTAGCCGGATCCATCTTCAACCTACTGGCTCGCAGCCATCCAGTAACGGCTTCAAGGCAACGATGGAAATTATCGGGTATGGAATCAGGCCGGCCCTCCATCCCCAGAACGAGCTGGGTGTCATCCGCATATTGGTGACACTCCAGCCCGGCCTAACGTACCAACTGAGCAAGTGGTTGGACATAGATGTTAAACAATAAAGGGGAGAGGATTGCCCCCTGTCCTTGTGGGGAGGAGGGTGAATATGAGCCCTGAGTCCCTTTGGAGAGACCAAGCAGTCTATACGTAAACATTTATGTGGCGCAGCGGGCTGGGTGTCATCTGCATAAGGTCTCCACTGACCAGAACGTCATGGGTTTGAGGCCTGCCCAGGTCAGGGCGAGCTCTTGACCAATTGTGTTGTCGACCTTTGCAACCTGAAAGACTGTTGCATCTGCCAAGTAGGAAATTTAGGTACCACTTTGTTTGGGGAGGCTAAATGTAACTGATTTACGAGGCCATAAAATCTCCAGGAAGAACACAAAGAAAAGAATGAAGGAATGCGACAACTCCTCCTGGTGTCCAGAAGCTAGAATGTTAAATTGCCTCTGAGTGTCTGTCTATATATGTTGTAGGTCAAATGGCATTGAATGTTTGCCTGTATATTTATTTATTTATTTATTTTATTAATTCGATTTATAACCCGCCACTCCCTATGGCTCGGGGCGGTTTACATAATTCATAGTTCTTAGAAGACACAGCTGGACTTGATCCCTTCCAGTCCGGCTTCCGTATTGGGCATGGGACGGAGACCGTGCTTGTCGCCATTACAGACCAACTTCACCGCCAGCTGGACCAGGGTGGATCAGCCCTGCTTGTTTTGTTAGATCTGACAGCAGCATTTGATACCGTAAACCATGCACTGTTGGCCCACCGTTTAGCCGTGACTGGGGTTAGGGGGATTTCCCTTAAGTGGGTAACCTCCTTCCTCCAGTATCGGGGACAGCGGGTGGAGAGGGGGGGGGAGGTCTCTGGGAGGCTCCCATTAAGTTGTGGGGTCCCCCAGGGGGCCATCCTCTCGACCTTGTTATTCAACATTTATATGCGCACCCTGGCCCAGCTGGTTCGCGACTTTGGTCTGGAGTGTTATCAGTACGCTGATGACACCCAGTTTTTGCTGAGAATGGACAGCAGGCCGGATACCGTACCCGATTGTTTCCATCGATGCCTTGAAGCCGTGACTGGTTGGCTGCGTTCCAGCCGGCTGAAGGTGAATCCGTCGAAGATGGAGATCTTGTGGCCTGGTCGCCGTGGACTGGAGGAGTGCCGGTTGCCTACCTGGATGGCGAGCAACTTAGCCCGTCATCCCTTGTTAAGAGCTTAGGTGTCCACTTGGACCCTTTGCTAACCATGGAGGCCCAGATCTCCATGGTTAGCAAAATGTCATTTTCCATCTACGACAGGCTAGGCGACTAGCCCCCTACCTGTCAGGGACGGCCTAGCCACGGTGATCCAAGCGACGGTCATCTCGAGGCTGGACTACTGTAACGCCCTCTCGTTGGCCTTCCCTTGTCGACAATCCGGAAACTCAAGCTAGTGCAGAATGCCACTGCTCGCTTGCTGGTGGGAGCACCAGTGAGGGAGTACATCACTCCCATCCTTCGGCAACTGCACTGGCTTCCCATCGAGTACCCGAATTGCCTTCAAGGTGCTGGTTTTAATCTTTAAGGCCTTACACGGTCTAGGGCCTGTGTACCTAAGGGACCGCCTTACCCCGTATGTTCCCCCGAGATCGCTACGCTCGGAAGAGCAGAACCGGTTTGTCATTCCATCGATCCGCTCCTGCCATTTGTCCACTACGAGACAGCGAGCCTTCTCTGCTGCGGCTCCTGTGCTCTGGAACTCGCTTCCTGGCCACATTCGGGCGATCCCAGAACTTGTCCCTTTTCGAAGGGCGTGTAAGACTGCTCTTTTTAGGCTGGCGTTTAGCTAAATCCGAATGTAACCGATGTGCTTACGCCTAAGCTAAGAACCGCAATCTTTATTGCTACTATGGTCATGTATTGTGTTTTATTGTATGTTTTTATTGTATGTTTTATTGTATGTTTTTAACATATGCTGTAATCCGCCCCGAGCCTGCAGGGAGGAGCGGAATATAAAATTGAATATTAAATAAATAAATGGAAACACAATGTAAACAATGATTTGAAACAGTAAACAAGATTCTCTATTACAAGCATAAGTCAAAGGCCTGCTGGAAAAGGAAGGTTTTACAGGCTTTACGGAACGACATCAAATTCTGCATCGCCCAGGTTTCAGGAGGGAGGGCATTCCACAGTGTTGGAGCAATGACTGGAAAGGCCCTCCCTCTGGTGGCAGTTAGGCGGTAGTTCTTCATGCTAGGGATTTCTAGAAGATGTTGATCATCGGAACGTAGCAATCTCTGGGATTTATAGGGAGTGAGGCGATCCCTCAGGTACACTGGCCCCAGACCATGCAAGGCCTTAAAAGTGTGCATTGTCATCTGCCCTGATTCCCCTGCAGGGTGGGAAGGGCGGAATATAAATGATATCTATCTATCTATCTATCTATTTATCTATTTATCTAATAAAAGTCAGTGTTTGTGGGCGGTGGTGTGGTGGTGCGACCAGAGGAATATGTGCCCAGCATTTTGATTAGCTGCAACTGTGGGGTTATTTGCATAAAGGGCTCTGATTGGCCAGCCTCAGAACTCCAACATTCTATGGCCCCAGACAGAGGGGATTGGTTGCCAATGAAATGATATTTATCTATCCCAGACAACACAGTAGCCTCTATAAATCACAGACCAGGCCCAAAATTGACAGTAAGGCTTCCTCAACTTGATTTTCCTGACTAGGCCCTCAGCAATGACAGAACAAAACCAAACTTGGCACACAGACCCCCCCCCCTCCAAGATGCACCCTACATCCTTGTGCAGTTTGAGAGAGGATGGACCATGGGTGATGGGACTTGCAGTACTTCAATTCACTTCCTTAGAGCACTGTGGCCCACACCAATGATGAATCAGGACCAAACTTGGCACACAGAGGCCCAATGGCCCACTTTACAAACCTGCTGCAGTTTACGGCACAATGGCTCACAAATGATGGGATTTGCAGCACCTTCACCCAATTCATTCCCCCACAGAACATTGCAGCCCTTTCAAATCACAGTCCAGGCCCAAACTTGGCACACAGAGTACCCATGCCCCACTCTACATCCTGGTGCGGTTGTGGGTGGGGTGGACCACGGATGATGGGAGTTGCATTACCGTCACTCACTTTCTGAGACTGCTGCGACCCTCATCCAATGACTGATCAAGACCACACTTGGCACACAGAGCCCCCATGACCCACTCTACATCCTGGTGCAGTTTGGAGAACGGGAGACCATGGATGATGGGACTTCCACTTCCTTCCCTCACTTCCAGAGACCACTGCAACCCTCATACAGCGAATAATCAAGTCCAAATGTGACACACACAGCCCCCGTGACCCACTCTACGTCCTGGTACTGTTTGGAGGGGGGTGGACCATGGCCAATGGGACTCGCAGTAACTTCACTAAGTTCTTGAGACCACTGCAAGCCACATAAACATCTAATAGGAACCAACCTTGGCACACAATGCCTTCCTCAAATAACCGGCACCGGGTCCTCAGCTAGTAAATAAATAAACAAACAAATAAATAAATAAATATTCTACTGACATAAAACCCAGCAAACGAGATCTACATGCTGGATTTCATATCACAAAATCACAAGTCGAACACTTCCCAAGCGTCTAGGACTGTGTGATGTATTTTCGAATGATGCACGCAGATCCAAGCCGGGTGGCCTTTTGCAGTTGACAGATCATGATTTTGTCAATGTTTATTGTTTCCAAATGTCGACTGAGATATTTTTGCATGGCACCCAGTGGGCCCATGACCACTGGGACCACCTGTAGTGCCAGAGTCTTTGTAGTTCGATTCTGAGGTCCTGATCATGGCTGACTTTTTCCTGTTGTTTTTCCTCAATTCAGCTGTCACCTGGAATGGTGACATCAATAATCCAGGCTTTTTTCTTTTCCACAATCATGATGTCTGGTGTCTTGTGTTCCAAATCTTTTTCAGTCTGGATTTGAAAGTCCCACAGGATTTTTGTGTGTTCCTTTTCCATTCCCTTTGCAGGTTGATGATCCCTTTGCCAGTTCTTGACTCCTGGCAGGTGGCCCTTGTGACATACGTTCCAATGAATCCTTTGTGCCACAGAGTTGTGCTTCTGTTTGTAGTCTGTCTGCGTGATTTTCTTTCTTTTCTTTTAATAATATAATCTTTATTGAGGTTATTTACAGTGATGATTTTAAAATGGCGTAATCTCGCCACAGACTAAGAAAGAGTGGGGTAAAAGAGAGGGGGAAGGGTGAAAGAAAAAAAAGAAGAAAAGAGAGAGAGAGAGAGAGAGAGAGAGAAAGAAGAGAAAAAAATTAAAAAATTTAAAGTGTAAAAAAATATTCCTTTGGTTGATCTTCCTAAACATCCTTTTGGTGGGTTGTTTCTTTTTTCTTAATGGTTGTGGTTATCTTTCCGCTCCTCCTCTCTCAGTATCCTTTAACTAACTAACTAACTAACTAACTTTATTTCTTACTAGCTGTACCCGGCACGCGTTGCTGTGCCCTTTTTAGGAGATGCGAGGAAGTCCAATCATCCACGGTGTGGCCTCCTCTGAGCTGCAGTTGGTTGGAGTGTGGGTCATGGGGGGCATGGTGTGGCAAGTTGGGTCTTTATGGGTCTTGGTTCTGGGCCGCAGTGGTCTGTGGGGAATGATGGGTTTTGAAGTACTACAAATCCCATTTTCCATGGTGGTACTGCAAGTCCCATCATGCATGGTCGGGGTTCTGTGTGCCGTGTCTCTCTCTCTCTCTCTCTGTGTCTCCCAGTCTATCTCAGTCTATCTCTCTCTGTGTCTCTCTTTCTCTCTCCTTATCTACCTATCTCTCTCTCTATAACTTCCTGTGTCTGTCTCTCTCTCTCTATCCGTATCTATCACTGTCTGTCTCTGTATATTATTCTCCATCACACACTCTATCACTTGCTTTCTCTGTGTCTATCTCTCTGTACTCACTCAGTCTGTATCACCCAATCTTTCTCTATCTATCACTCACTCTCTCTATCCCTATCTATCAATCCCTTCCTCCCTCTATATTTCCCTCCCTCGCACTCTCCTACTCCTTTCTCTCTGTCTTAGTCTGTAATCCCCCTCTCATATACCTCTCTCTCTCTCTCCATTTCCCTTTATATTCCTCTCTCTTTCTCTCTCAGTCTTTCAACCCCCCTCTGTCTTTCTCACTCTCTCTCTATCACTCACCTTCTCTCCGGCCGGGTGGTGCGGCCTGTGTCGTGGCCCCTCCCTCCTCTGGTGCCTCGGCCTCGCCCGCCTCCCTGCTCGTTCCCGGCCCTGGCCTGCCTGGGCGCCAGCGGACCACCTGGGAAGCGAGCGAGGAGGCCGCGGAAGAGCCAGCCACAACACCGCCACACCTCCTGGTCCTGGCGACCCGGGCTGACAGCCTCGACAACGCTGGAGGACGCCTAAGAGGAAGCACAGGAGCCAGAACGCGGCGCCGCATTCCCATCCCGAACAGCCCCGGTGTGCCGAACTACAGTTCCCAGAAACCCCGGGCCGGAAGTAGCCCAGCGTGGGCCTACTCCGCCCGCGGAGGCTTGGGAACTGTAGTTCGGCACCCCGGGCTGTTCCGAGATGGGGACGGCGGGCGCCGCTGCTCCTGGCCCTGGTGCTCTTAAGCCCCTGCAAGCGTTGTCGAAGGGCTACAGCCCCCGGGGGTCGCGCCAGACCCAGGAGGCAGGCCGGTGTTGTGGCTGGTTTTTCCGCGCCTCCTCGCCGCTCCCAGGGTGGTCCGCTGGCGCCCGAGCAGGCCAGGGCCGGGAACGGCAGGGAGACGGGGCGCGAGGAGGCCGAGGCACCAGAGGAGGAGGGGGCTCAGGAGGTGGGGCGGTGTTGTGGCCGGCCTTTCCGCGGCCTCTCGCTAGCTTCCAGGTGGTTCTGGGGGAGGGCGGTGCGGCGATCTCCGGGCCTGCCTCCCGCCCTACGCATGGGCAGCGCCGGGAGGTGGGCTGCGAAGGTCCCGTGAGTGGGGAGAGAGGGTGAGGGGATGTGTTGGTGGGTTTGGGGAGGGGTGCCTTGTGCGCCTGCGCTGTTCTCCCTGTTCCTAGCGCCATGGCAGCGCTTAATGGGAGTCTATGGGCGGTTTTTGGAGGCTGTTTTTGGGGGTTGCATTTTAGGTAGGTGGGTTTTTGGGTTATGTCTGTACCGTGGTCTGGGGGAATGTGTGTCGTGATTTGTGTTTGGTTTTGAGGGTTTGGTGCATATCCATCTTGCACGACCACGCCTCCTTTATATAGATGAGTTGCCCTCCACCAAAGGTGCTCTGGGCGACTTTACACAATTAAAATAAACAGGTTACATAGTCACTGCTTGTTACTCAATCATAGGCTCTAAGTGTATGTAGATCAGAGTGGCTCTTTGTCTGGCGGAGGGAGTCCCACAAGATTGGGGCCAATGGAGAAGGATCTCTGTCTTGTGGACTCAAACGGACCTCTCTAGGCCAGGGACATAGAGAAGATTCTCATGAGCTGACCGTGGGCAGTCCTGGTGGGGAGTGGCATTAAACAGTCTCTAGATATGGGGGACCCTGACCTTGGAGGGCCTTGAATGCTAGGATCACGGTCTTTATGTTATATCTTCCAATTCATTTTGTTTTCTTTCAGGTACTCTTTGACTCCATTGTTTTAATTCATTTTCCCTGTGATTTTGCTAATAAGAAGGTCAGGTTGTCCGTGTTCATCACATCACCGCAACCGTCTGTAAAGAGCCTAGGGGTCCGGCTGGACGCCCAGCTATCTATTGAGGCACAGATTGCCTGCGCCTGCAAGATAGCCTTTTACCATCTGCGTCAGGCAAGATCGCCTGGGCTTTACCTTCCCGCTGCGACCTGGCCACGGTGATCCAAGCCACGGTCATCTCGAGGCTCGACTACTGTAATGCGCTGTACATTGGCCTACCCTTGTCAGCGATCCGGAAACTTAAGCTGGTGTAGAACGCTGCAGCATGCCTGCTCTCAGGGGCCTCAAAATCTCGACCACGTGACTCCACTCTTGCGCGAACTGCACTGGCTTCCACCAATTCGGTCACCTTCAAGGTGTTAGTTCTAACTTTCAAGGCCTTATATGGTTTGGGGGCCAGTGTACTCTGGGGAGCGGCTTTTACCCCTTATGTACTCCAGGAGATCACTGCGCTCAGAGGGGCCTCAATCTTCTGATGTGCCAGGCATTAGGTTTATAGACTGGCCAGCACACGACAGAGGGCGTTTGCCGTAGCGGCACCAACCTTGTGGGAACTCCCTCCCGAAGAGACACGAGCCATCCGGGACTTAATGCTGTTCCGCAGAGCTGTAAAGACCTGGCTCAGACAGGCATTGTCAGTTTCCAAACCAAATGCCGCACTATCCACCATCTTGTTGCGCCGCTGCCAGCATGCGCCTATTGCTGCTGTAGTTCTACTGTTTATTTGTTTTAATTGGGGGGG
>JARBWK010003107.1:0-13251 GCA_030556195.1 Anolis apletophallus | reverse complement strand
GCTTTGTTGAAAATGTCATCCTAATTCACAGTGGAAACATCTTGATGATAAAGTAAATAAGAAGAAAGCAGAAAGCAGAAAGAAACTTCTTGCCAATTGGGAAACTGTTGTCCTTTGGCTGACAAGAAGTGGTGAATAACACCACCACCACCACCACCACCACCACCAACAACAACAACAACAACAACAACAACAACAACAACAACAATTATTATAAATTAATATGGAAATGGTACCTTACACCAGTAAGAATGGCAAATATAAATAAAAACTACCGAAAACTGTTGGAGAGGATGCCAAGAAACAGGAACATACATACATATGTGGTGGCAATGTAAATATGTAAGAAAATTTTGGGCGAAAGTATTTAAAGAAATAGAAGATATAATGAATATTAAAATAGAAAGAAGTCCTAGTATAGCTTTTTATTATCATTATATAATAGTATACAATTGGAAAAAAGGATAAAGATGCGATAACAAACCTATTAACAATAGCAAGACTGCTTATAGCAAGGGTGGAAAAAAAGAAATAAATATACAAATAGAGGAATGGTACAAGGAAGTATGGAAACTGGGTAATAAATGACAAGTTAACATGTATATTAAAAGTAAAAAGAGGTATATGGAAACAAAGTGATTTTTATGAGGTATGGAGAAAAATTGATTGAAAATTGATAGAAAAGGAAGAAGAAAGGTTACCTCCACAAGAAGAAATGAAATTTTGACGAATGATATGTAAAAGCAATGGCTTGGGGAGGGGGAGGGGCACACAAAGCGGTGAGGGATACAAAATGTATAAGAAAAACATAATGGCAGATGCTAAAGATTGAAGTATTGTACCTAGAAATGAATAACATGAATCTGCTGTAAATAGACATTGTATAATATTGTGTTGATAATGATAAAAACAATAAATATTTTAAAAAGAAAGAGAGGGCGGTGATTCAGGACCTTGTTACCTGTGAAGAGCCCAGGCACAAGGATGGTCATTTCAGGGCCTTGTGGAGATCTCCCCCCAGATCAGGAGACACTGGCCTGAAAAGTCATCTGGGAGAAAAGTTTCAACCGCTCTCTGTTGTTTTTTTCTTGGCCGGGGCCTGCCTCCCTGTGGCTTTGGACTTCAACTCCCACAATTCCCAACACCCGAGAGTCTGATAGGAATTGTGGGGTTGGGTCCAAAATACCTGGAGGAGGGCCCAAGTATTCTTATGCCTCCTCGGCCACCTGCTACAGCTTTTGCCCTTGTGCGCAGCTGGGAGAAGAGAAAGAAGGAACCCAACGCACCTGCAAAGTCAGAAGGCGGCGGGTCCCTCTCTGCCCTGGAGGAAGCCTGCCTGCTGAGCCTGCCCTCGGCCCAGGCGCCGAAGAAAGGGCGGGAAAGCGGGGCGGGCTCCCAGGGAGGGAGGGAAGCGGCGGCCAAGCGCCTCGGTGCCTTCTTCACCTCCGTCCTCTCGCCCCAGCTCCCTCGAGCTGAGCAGCTGCCCGGAGTGGGTGGAGCCTGCGCCCTTCCTCCCCTTCCCACCGGCCCCGCCCCCGGAGGAGCCTCTTGGGAAGGAGGAAGCCTTGGGGGTCTGCCCCACTCTCGCCCTTCCTTTCGCTTGGCAGTCAGGGCTGGCTTGCGTGAGGAGGCCAGGCAGCCAGGAGGCCTTCCAGACAGCCACTTAACCCAGAATATCAAGGCAGAAAATCAACAATACCTGCTTTGAACTGGGTTATCTGAGTCCACACTGCCATATAATCCAGTTCAAAGCAGAAAATGTGGTGTTTTATTCAGCTGTGTGGAAGGGGCTCCCGTCTTTTTATGTGCTTGTTTTGGGTACCTTTGACTCCACTCCTCAGACCCTGATGTCCTGACTACACTCAGGGCCCTTCCACACCACCATTTAATCCAGAAAATCAAGGCGGATAATCCACAAGGTCTACTTTGAACTGGGTTATCCGAGTCCATACTGCCATATAATCCGGTTCAATGTGGGATTGTATACAGCTGTGTGGAAGGGGCCTTCCTGATCTCCCTTCCAATCTACCTTTGTCCAGATGGTGGGTGAAACGTCTAGCCGAGGGGTCCCCAAACCTTTTAAGACCAGGACCAGCTCACAGTCCCTCGGGCTGTTGGCCAGACTAAAGTTTGAAGGAAAAACACACACAAACCAATCCCTATGCTCACTGCACATATCTTAAACATGGAAGAACAATACAATATTCAAAATTAAGAACCATTTTAACCAACATAAACTGGCCAGTATTTCAATGGGAAGTCTGGGGGCCCTTCCACACAGCCATATAACCCAGAGGCTGGGTGGCCATCTGTCTCAGGGTGGTCCGCGAGAAGGCCTTACTGGTACATTATTTAAACTGTTATGTTTATTCATATCATGATCTGATCACCATGCTCCTTATATCCCACATTCATGGGGTTCTTGGGATAACAATACAAAAGGTTTGCTAGGGTAGACCCTCTTCCACCCAGTCTCAGCCCCCCCGACCAAACTCCCCCCCGAATCAAAATCCTGGCTACGGCCCTGGTCGGGTGTGCTCTGAATGCAGTTTTCCTGCCTCTTGGCAGGCAGGGGGTTGGACTGGATGGCCCATGAGGTCTCTTCCCACTCTATGATTCTATGAAGGCAGATAATCCACAATATTTGCTTTGAACTGGGTTACCTGAACCCACACTGCCATATATCCCAGTTCAAAGCAGAAAATGTGGGATTTTATACAGCTGTGTGGAAGAGGTCTTGGTTTGCTTTTGGCTGTTGAGAGAGTCAATTAGGATTGTAACTAACATAGAGGGTGTGTGCCACTATTTCTTGAGCCATAGATGACCTTTGTGGCATTCGAAAACTCCCCGTGCATCGTGGACTTCTGCAAAGTGTGGGATTTCTTCAGTCTTTTTTGTCCACCAGATGTTGAATTCTCTACTCCATCTTTGGACCTCAGCTTTTGCATTACCACATATTTTTTTTCTTACCAGCTCAGTTGGTGTCTCTCTCCCATGTTTGGAAGGCTTTCCTTGTCTTATTGATTAACTGTTGGGTCTCATTACTATTTCCATCAAACCAGTCTTAATGTTTCTTAGTTTGGTATCCCATAGTTTCTTCACAGGCTATAATTATAGAGGTCTTCAGCCTTGATCCTCCATATTTTCAGAGTGTTCTGTGGGCAGATGATCCCCGAATGTTGTTTGGAGACAGACTTTATCTTTCTGCCTTAGTTGCCCCAACCTTATTCTCCATCTTCATCACTATAATACTGCACCTTGTTTATGGAAAGCTTACCACTGGTATGGAAATAATCTAATGGACAGATGGTAAGCCATTTAAACCTCAGCAAAGTGAAAGCCTGGATACAACAACATCTCCAATATGCTGATGATAACACAGCCTGTGCTCATTCAGAAAAAGATCTACAAGCCACTCTAAACACCTTTGCAGAAGCATATGAAAAGCTTGGCCTCTCACTGAACAAAAAAAACCCCAAAGTGCTCTCTCAACAGGCACCAGCCAATCCCTCTGCAATGCCAGAAATACAGCTTAACATTAGAAAATGTTGACCATTTCTGCTACTTTGACACTCACCTCTCCACAAAAGTCAACACTAACATTGAAATATAACACTGCTTGAGCTTTGCAAGTGCAGCATTTTTTCCGAATGAAGCTGAGAGTGTCTGAGGACCGGACACCTGTAGGGAGACCAAGATGCTTGTTTATAAAACTATTGTCCTCCCAACCCTGTTATACGCACGCGAAACGTGGTCTGCCTGGAGAAGTCACACTCAACTTTTGGAATTATTCCATCACGATTGCCTCCAAAAAAATTCTGCAAAACTCTTGGTAAGACAGACAGACAGACAAATGTCAGCATTCTGGAAGAAAAGGCCACCAGCACTGAAATGACGGTTATTCGCCATCAACTTTGCTGGACTGGCCACATTGTCTGAATACTACAGAAAAAAGGAAATGCACTTTGGTTTATCTACAGCTTCCACAATAGGTTAAACCGCATTTTTCATCCACCTTTAGGAGCTATATTGCGGAACAGATTTGGAAACAGTTGAATGTGCTTCTCAAGGTTGATTCGGGATTTTCAAAATAAGCCATTTTTCAAACCAAACAACGGGACATTAAACTGTTCAACCGTAAGACATATATTGCGGATTATACATGTTTATAGAAGGGCCGCAAGTGCCATAAATGTGTACATATTATGTTAGATATTACAAACTTGTGATAAATGCTTGAGATTATTGAATTGTGGTATGTTGTTGTAGCACAGCAGTTCTCGTTTGTGCCTGGAGGGCTGGGAATAGGTCCTGGGGTTCCATTAGCATTAGGGCCTGCAGCAGCAGATGTGGATTCAGAGGATGAGCTAGATGACTGGGGCGAAGCACAGGGCCCTTCGGATGGGCCTCATTCGCCCACGGAGAGCTTGGCATGGGATGAGATGTTGTTTGGGCCTAGCATAGATTCCGATCACCAGGTGGAGATGGGAAGCAGCGAAGGGAGTTATGAACACCCTGGGGAGAATTCCCAGGAACTGGAAAGTGTAAACATGGATGAAGCCGAGTGGGAAAGTGCTAGGGAGGAAAGTTCTCAGGAAGATAGCGACACAGCTGCTGAGAGGCAAGGTCGCTCCTTCGATAGGAGACGTGACAGCTGGCCGGAGAACTCCAAGAACCCCTTATCACACCACGGGGGCCGCTCGGGACGCCGCAAGAAGCGTTCCACGCCAGTGGTCGCCATGGCTAACTTGACGGATGTACAAGTGCAAGCGCTGCAGCAGGAGTTGGGTGAACTACGTACCCGGGCCGGACGGCAACCGGGGGTGAGCCCACCGGCCCGTTTCAGTGGCAACCCGGCTCAGGTGGAGGTGTTTGTTTGCCAAGTGGAACTATACCTGGGAATGCAGCAGGAGATGTTGAAACATCCTCGGCCTGATGATCTGGAGGCCGCCATTGCCCTGAGCCTTCGTGTGGAAGCTGGATTGCAGACCAGGAGGCGGTGGGACAAGGCCCCGTTGGAGAAACCCGTGGCCAGGAGGGAAGGGGGGGGCGGGCAGTTCCAACCCCGGCAATTGCCGATCCCCGCTGGCCCTGACGACCCGGAGCCCATGCAGTTGGGGACAGTTCGGCCCAAAGTAGACCAGGCGGAGAAGGCTCGGCGTCAGCGTCTCAACCTATGCTGGTACTGCGGGGCTGGACATTTTTCTAAGGAGTGCCCCAGAAACCGCGTGGGAAGACTCCTCGGGCCTCTGCCGCCCTCGGAGGGGCCCCAGAGGCCGAAGAAGCCATCCAGGCGACGGGGGAAGGGGCCGGCCGGGTGTAAGAGGGTTCGCTCACTCGGCCGATGTCGCTAACCTCCCCCCTGAACCCAAGACTGGACAATTGTTCCTTGTAATGGTCAGCCTGTGGTCACCCGAAAAGGGGCCGATGATGGTCCATGCCATGATTGACTCAGGGGCCACCAACAACTTCATCGATGCAGACTATGCCAAGTCTGCTGGATTAAAATTTCTTGATCTCCAAGAGCCCAAGGGTGTCCAGACTATCGATGGGAGAGTTTTGAAGACCGGGGCTGTGACTCAATATACAGCCCCTACCAGGATGTGGACTAGCTCCCATAAAGAGGACATTTCTTTTCTTGTGACCAAGCTCCCAGATTTCCCCATTGTCCTGGGCATTGTGTGGCTCGCGCTCCATGACCCCAGATCTCCTGGGCCAAGAGACAGCTAATTTTTTCTTCTGAACATTGCCAGGGCCACTGCATGATGGCTCGGGCGTGCCAGGCTCAAGAAGTGGAAAATGTGGCCACCCTGCCCAAGAAGTATGCCGGATTTTGGGATGTCTTCAGTGAGAAGGAGGCGGAACGCTTGCCTCCGCACCGGCCCTATGACTGTGCCATTGAACTGCAGCCGGGAGCCCCAATCCCGCGGGGGAGACTCTACCCTCTCTCGGAACCAGAGCAACAGGCTCCCGAGCTTTCCTGGATGAGAATCTGCGGAAGGGGTTCATTCGGCCCTCCCAATCCCCGGCCGGGGCACCGATTCTGTTCGTCAAGAAGAAATCGGGGGAGTTGCGGCTTTGCAATGACTATAGGGAACTCAACAAGATCACGGTCCGGAACCGCTACCCCCTGCCCTTGATCCCCGAACTCCTGGAGCGGATGCGGGGAGCCAAGGTGTTCACTAAACTGGACCTGAGGGGGGCTTACAACCTTGTCCGGATTCGCCAGGGCGATGAATGGAAGACGGCCTTCCAGACCAAGTGGGAAGCTTCGAATACCTGGTGATGGGATTCGGTTTGTGCAACGCCCAGCCTGTTTCCAACATTTCATGAATGACATTTTCCGAGACCTGCTGGACCGCTATCTGGCGGTCTACTTAGACGACCTGCTGATCTTCTCTCCAGATCAGGCGACCCATGACCGCCATGTCAAGGAGGTGCTCCAGAGACTCAAAGCTCACGGGCTCTATGCTAAGCTAGAGAAATGTGCTTTTGATCTGCGGGAGGTGGACTTTCTGGGCTACCGTATCTCTCCTACGGGCATCGCCATGGATGACACCAAGGTCCAAGCCGTGCTTGACTGGGCGGCCCCGGCCAGCAAAAAAGATATTCAAAGATTCCTGGGCTTTGCCAACTACTACAGAAAGTTCATTCCTGACTTTGCCAAGTGGGCTGATCCTATCACCCAGTGCTTGAGGGGAAAGGTGCCTTTCCGGTGGACTCCGGAGGCAGATGTAGGGTTCCGCAAGTTAAAGCAGCTGTTCACCACTCAGCCGCTTCTGCAGCACCCCAACCCCCGCACCCCTTTCATCGTCAGGCCGATCGTCGGATGTGGCGGTGGGAGCGATCCTGCTACAGCCTCAGGGGACGGACTTGTTACCCTGTGCCTACTATTCCCGGCAGCTGACGGCTCGGAAAAGAACTATACCATTTGGGAGAAGGAACTTTTGGCCATCAAGGTGGCGTTTGAAGTCTGGAGACACCTGCTTGAAGGGGCCAAGTTCCCGGTGGAGGTTCACACTGACCACCGGAACTTGGAGCACTTGAAGACCCAGCGCAAATTGAACCAGAGGCAACAGAGATGGTCCCTGTTCTTTGAGCGATTCAATTTCCGCATTCACTCTGTGACCCCAAGCAGACCAAGCAAGCTGATGCGTTGTCCCGAAAGCCGGAGTACGTTCGTGATGGGGCCGGGCCGTCGGAGGCTCGGCTGCTCAAAGCGGAGAACTTTGCGGCTGCTCGGGCGCTCCCTGTTCACCCTCCTGCGGCCCCACCGGCCCCTGGTGACAAGAGGCCTCTGAGTGTTCGTGTCCACGCTCGCCAGCAGACCGACCCGTGGGTGCAAGAGCAGCTGACCAAGGGGCCCCAAGCCCCTTTCCAGGTAAAGAACGGGGTGCTCTACCACCGGGACTCTGTCTATGTTTCCCCTGGGCCCGAGCGGGAGGACATTCTCAAGCTTTGCCACGATAGCCGGGCCGCAGGCCATTTCGGGCTTTTCAAGACTCTGCAGCTGGTCCTACGGGACTTTTGGTGGCTTAAAGTGCGGAGGGATGTGGAGGACTATGTGGGATCCTGCCCTGTGTGCCAACGGGCTAAGAACCAGGGGGGCAAGCCGGCCGGTTTGCTCCAGCCGCTCCCGACCCCCCTCTGCGCCCTGGAAGATGATTTCGGCTGATTTCATCACCGACCTCCCCAAGTCCAAGGGTTTCACCACGATACTGGTCGTGGTGGACTGTTTCACCAAAATGGGACACTTCATCCCCTGTGTGGGGGTGCCTACTGCCAAGGAGACTGCTGATATGTTTGTGCAACATGTGTTTCGGCTGCATGGACTTCCACAGAGCTTGGTGACGGACCGGGGCACCCAATTCACTTCCCAGTTCTGGAAGGCTGTCCAGAAGTTGCTGGGGATTGATGTGCGGATGTCCACGGCTCATCACCCGCAGACCGATGGGCAGACCGAAAGGGTTAATGCCACCTTGGAGCAGTACCTGCGCTGCTATGTCAACTATCAGCAAAACAACTGGGCGTCCTTGTTGTCTTTGGCAGAGTTTGCTTACAACAATGCGACGCAGGAATCCATCAAGGAGACTCCTTTCTTTGCTAACTATGGACACCACCCCGGTTCTACCCGCCCGGTGGACCCGTCTGGGGGCGTTTCGGAGGCTAAGGATTGGCTTCGAGAGCTCACGGCACTCCAAGACTTGCTACGCACGCAATTGGACCAGGCGAGGCCGACTACAAGCGGATGGCGGATCGGCGGCGTCAGGAGGGTCCTGAGATTCTCGTGGGGATAAAGTTTGGCTGTCCACCAAGAATCTGCCCACGCAGCGCCCCTGCCGCAAGCTGGATGCGAGATTTTTGGGTCCCTACAAAGTTTTGGAGAAGGTGGGGCCTGTTTCCTTCAAACTACAACTCCCAGCGGACATGAAGCTCCACCCGGTGTTTCATCGTTCGTTGCTCCGCCAGCGAAGGGTGCGGCCTGATGTGACACAGCCGCCTCCTCCCCCTGTGATGCGCGATGGCGAGGAGGAGTTGGAGGTCCAGGACATCTTGGATGCTCGCATCCGCTACCGGAAGTTGGAGTATTTGCTGGACTGGAAGGGGTTGGGCCCGGAAGAACGTTCATGGACCCGGGCTCGGGATGTCCATGCTCCGGATCTGGTGGCTCGTTTTCACCGCAAGTACCCTGACAAACCCAAACCTCGAGGGCGGCCTCGGAGGGGCCCTGAGGGGGGGGGGGATAGTGTAGCACAGCAGTTCTCGTTTGTGCCTGGAGGGCTGGGAATAGGTCCTGGGGTTCCATTAGCATTAGGGCCTGCAGCAGCAGATGTGGATTCAGAGGATGAGCTAGATGACTGGGGCGAAGCACAGGGCCCTTCGGATGGGCCTCATTCGCCTGGGAGAGCTTGGCATGGGATGAGATGTTGTTTGGGCCTAGCATAGATTCCGATCACCAGGTGGAGATGGGAAGCAGCGAAGGGAGTTATGAACACCCCGGGGGGAGGAATTCCCAGGAACTGGAAAGTGTAAACATGGATGAAGCCGAGTGGGAAAGTGCTAGGGAGGAAAGTTCTCAGGAAGATAGCGACACAGCTGCTGAGAGGCAAGGTCGCTCCTTCGATCGGAGACGGGACATTGAGTCTACTAGGAGGGCTTGGTCTAGGGTCCTAGACCGACCGAGGTCCGTGGTAGAGATTGGAGACGAAGAAGCCTAGGCGTCGCGGACCTCGGCCGAAGGATTAAGTACAGGATCCGTGGGAACGCATCCTCAGTTCTCCGACCACGTCTTTCCTGGATAGGCGTGAAGCGGAGTGGGACCACAAGCTTGCCGTGGTCATCAAGCCTTGCCGTGCATTTGCCTTGCCTTAGTCTTTGATCCGCATTGATTTTGCGGAGCCCTGTCTTGTTCCTGAACCGCATCGGATTGCGGAGCCTTGCCAAGCTTCAAGCCTAGTTGCTACGTTACTTTGGACAATCTTGTTTGCTACCTTTTGGACATTTTCTTCTCTTTGAACTATATACTCTTTGGAACTGTTTTTATACTCAATAAAGTAGTTAGCCTTTAGTACGTCTCTGTGTGTGTGATTAAGGGGCCCGCTAAGTCCGTGATAGTGACAGTTGTATGATTTATGTTAAATGTTAAACTACATTCATAGTTGCATTGTGCACAGTCATTGGAGATGTAGTGATTTTGGCTTGATATGTTACAAGTGCATTTCTTTTTTTTCTGTAGTAGTTTGCACAGTGAGCATTCCAGGTTGTTGTGCTTCACATTGTCTGAATGCCCAATCACCATCTCCCAACGCAAGAACGGAAAATGGAAGGTTGATGGACAGGAAAAGATTTAAAGATGAGCCTAAAACTAACATTAAAAACTGTGACATAGACACTGAAAACTGGAAAGCCCTGGCCCTTGAGCGATCTAACTGGAGGTTAGCTGTGACCAACAGTGCTGTGGAATTTGAAGAGGCATGAATGGAGGGCAAAAGGGAGATTTTATTCAGCTGTGTGGAATAATATTTTATTTTAAATAAAAGAAATCCATTCTTGATAGGAAAGGTTCTTGGAGCTAACTAGCTTCCCTGAGCTTCTTTCTAAGGAAAGAAAAGGGAAACATAACAAAATAGCTCTATCTGCTACATCTTGCCTTGACAATGGTAAGATGCCTACCTCTAGCAGAACAAAGGAAGAAGAGGTGTGAAGCCAAGATGGGGAATTGACTACACGGCCTCACTAGAGCAATAAAATACCTTTAAAGAGGAAGTTACGTTTTCCCTGAAGAGATCACATTGCTAGGTATTTAAAGGGGGAGGAGATAGTGGCATGCAAGATGAGTAAAACACCCCTCCTTCTAAGACCCTTCTTGAGATGAGGCATTTTTGAGGAATATGGGGAAGGAATCCCTTATTCTAATCTGTCTAGGCTCAGGCCCGGATCAAGCCCTTTTGCCACCCAAGGCCAAAGGGTCTGCCTCCGCCCCTCCCCCGGCTCCGCCCCTCCCGCCCCCCCTCCTCTCCGGATTGAAGGAAGGAGGCGGGGGCGAGGGAGAAAGAGCGTCCTCCTGTCGCGCGTCCTGCGGCGCCCACCCTGCCGGCGGAGCTGGCGCAACACAAGAGAGGAGGGCCGGCGGCGCGGCTTCTCCCTGCCTGGCGACGCCAAGCCAGGGAGGAGGCAGAGAGGAGTCCCGCCGCCGCCCCTCCTCCCTTGCGTGGCGTGATGACGCAAGGGAGGAGGGGCGGCGGGGCGGCTTCTCTCCACCTCCCTGGCTTGGCGTAGCCAGGCAGGGAGAAGCACCGCCGGCCCTCCTCCCTTGCGTCATCACGCCACGTAAGGGAGGCGGGGCGGTGGTGCGGCTTCTCTCCGCCTCCTCTGGCTAGCCGGCGCCAGGCAGGGAGAAGCAGCGCGCCGCCCGGCCCTCCTCCCTTGCAGTGGCGTGATGACGCAAGGGAGGAGGGTGGTGGCGCGGCTTCTCTCCGCCTCCCTGGCTTGGCATCACCAGGCAAGGAGGAGGAGGCGAAGACAATTCGCGCCGCTGGCCCTCCTCCCTTGTGTCGTCACGCCCTTTTCAGGCCGGCTTTAGGAGAGAGGGCGGATTGGCTCCGCGCCGGCGAGGAGGGGCGGAGTCAGGGGCGGAGCTGATCCTCCCTCCCTCCTAAAGCAGAGCCCAGGGGAGCAGAGCAAAGAAAGGGGGCAACCGCGCATGCGCCCTTTTAAAAAAAAATCGATTAAAAATTGGGATTTTTTTTTAGTTTTTGGGGGGGTCCGGATCTGCTGCCCCCAAAAGTGCCGCCCGAGGCCATGGCCTAGGTGGCCTTATGGAAGTAATCCGGGCCTGTCTGGGCTAACTACTCATTGAGGGCTGGAGACTTGTGCAGTCAGGTATGAAACCCAACAATTGTAGTGCTTTCAGTAATAGTTTTATGATTTATTTTACAGTTGTAATGTTTGCTTTTGTGGTAGCAATTTAACTGGTGTGCTATTGGAAGCCCAGGCACTGGGTGCATTCAGGAACCTGGTATAACCCACAGATTACATGTTGCATCCTCTTGTTTAAAAGCCTCAAATGACAAACATTTGCTTGCTTATGTGAGTGATTCCCACTGAACTTATTTTCATGTAAGTCTGTGCAGCACATGTTTCCAGTAGTAATTGCCGTTCTGTGCTAACTAAATCTGGTGCCCAGAGCAGATATACTGTATAGTTGGCAAAACATTAATACAGAATTACAGATACAGAACAAATGTAGTGAACAAAATATTGAGGTAATAGAAAATGGTAGCTTTTGGTACAATTTGTTCTTTTCTTCTTTCAATTGCACACTGGCACCTACTGACAAAGGGATTAATTAGTGCAGGATGAGTGAACAATACTTATACTGATCTGCAAGTGTATGGGGCAACAATAACAGCACAACCCACAATATCTTAACTAGCACTTGAAAAAAGTAACAATGTAGCCTATATTTTAACTATATTTTGCTACTTCAAAGTATTTTATTTAAAAGACTAGTGCAGTGTTTCCCAACCAGTGTGCCGTGGGAAATGGAACCTCCAGGAAAGCGGGGAGAGTCTATTGTGTTGAAGTATAAAAACCCTAAGAAACCTACCTCGATAAAGGCACAAAATTACAAACACCCCTTCCCACCCGTTGTCTACTTGGTCTCTCCCTCTCCATGCATTGGGAAGGCCCGCCTCCCTTTCCCCAAGTAGAGACCTCCTCTTGCCTCCTGGGGGTTCTGTGTGGGGATATAGGTGAACTACAACTCCAAAACTCAAGGTCAAGGCCCACCAAACTCTTATAGCATTTTCTCTTGGTTATGGGAGTTCTGTGTGGGAAATTTGTGTCTTTCTGCCATTCCTGCTAGGATATCTATGTTGAGTTCATCGAAACAGGTCCAGGTTTCACACTGAGTGTATAAATACATTTTAAAAACATATTAACTATATGTATTACTGTGTGAGAGTGTCATTTTGGTTGGTGGTGTGCCCCAGGATTTTGCAAATGTAAAAAGCTTGGGAAACACTGGACTAGTGTATATATCCAGTATTGTCCGGGTTTGCATTTTCTTCTGTGAACTTCTCTATGGCTGTGGGATTCTGAGAGACTCGTAAAAGCATTATCTATTGCAGTGTTTCCTAACCAGTGTGCCGTGAGCGATCATCAGGTGTGCCGTAGGAAATTGGAACATCCGGGAGGGGAGGGGAGAGTCTATTGTGTTGAAGTATAAAAACCCTAAGAAACCTACCTTGATAAAGGCACAAAATTAAAAACACCCCCCTCCCTACCCGTTGTCTACTTGGTCTCTCCCTCTCCATGCATTGGGAAGGCCCACCTCCTTTCCCCAAGTAGAGAGTTCCTCTTGCCTCCCCCTCCCCCGGGCCTAATGCCAGATGGTTCAGTGCCGCACCGCCCCCGCCCTTCCGTCCTTCCCGGTGCGCGCGAAACCGCTCTCGGCCTCCCCGGCTCTCTGCCCGCTGCTGCCGCCTTCCTTCCTGCCTGCCGCCAGCCCTGAGATGAGTAAGAACATAATGTCTGTGAGTCCTTCTCTTGTAGTGCATCTTCAAATTACTCTGATCCTAACTTTCTTTCTGTGCAACTGCTGTCTTCAGTTTGTACAAGATATTTAATTAGATCTTTAATTTCCCCTATGTAAGAAAATGCCTTTGTGTGCCAATAGATGTCAATTAAAAATCAAGATTAAAGTGTCTTAGTGCAGAGGCTCCTGGTTGCTTATTCCCACTGTAAGGT
>JARBWK010003106.1:0-13254 GCA_030556195.1 Anolis apletophallus | reverse complement strand
GGTTGACTATTTAAACAATTTAGAGTAGGAGTCTACTCTAAATCGTTTAAATAGTCAGCCGCCCTCATTCATTGCTACACTTTTACTTTCCTACAACACCGCTTTGCTAAAATTAATTTGAAGAGCTATAAAAGCCAAAATGATAGTTAATTTTAGGTGCCCCCCCTTGCAATTTGACTGGTTTGAATGCCGTATCCTCTGACAGTAGCTTTGTTTTGCTCTTCAGCAGCAGGGCATTTCCTACTGCTTACTTCCCATCTGTATCACATTTTCTCAGTCACTGAGCAAATGCAATTAGCCTGCAGTCAGCCACATAATGATCTCCTACAAGTGGCACTAAAATGTTCTGTATCCATGAATTCTCACATTATTTTGAAGAATATCAATTCTTTCTCAGTTTCCCCTCCTCACCCTCAGTCATAACTCAGGTCAAGGGAAGGTCTTAGACTTAAGCCAGCATTCACTCTGATCCTGATGGTAACTGACTTGGAAAATAAATCTGATTTCAGTGGGGCTAACTTTAAGAAATTGTGGCTAGGGTTTCCCACACACTCTAGATTGGTTCATAATGGCATAAACACAAAACACTGGGGTACTTGTCCAAAGTACTCAAACACACATATTGCTGAACTGCACAATAATAAACAATAATAACAGTCGTGCCAGTGGTGTGACATATATCCTCTGTTATGAATGGCTACTATCCCCCACCAAGCGAGGCACTGCTGGAAAGGACGCAAAGGGACCCCCGCTGCAGCTCAAAAAGGGAATCCTCCCCTGAGCCAGGTCTCCAAGTGAGGAGCAAATGCCTCACTAGGTCCCCCTGATGCAGTCGTGTCACCCCAAATTGGGAATATATAACAAAATGATAATACCACTATGTGAGACAGGCACAAAACATCAATAATACAGCACCCCCCGTCCAGCGTCACTCAAATTATAGCCGTACAGCGCCCTAGGGGCGGGGCGAATTGCCCCAATACCGTCCCGTGAGGGGTGTCCTCGTGCCAGCGTGTAGATACAGCCAAGTCTATTCATGGAGCCTGGGCGGATGGTGGGCCCGTGGAATGTAGAGGGCCGTGTCCGGATGCGCCGACGATCCCCCAGGTGGCAGTGGATGCCGTCCTCGGACGCGTCCCTCTGTGATGACGTGGCGCGTAGATCCAGGCAACGGGATGAGGCTGGCGTCCTGCGCTGATAGCGTGCTGACGTAATCAGGTGACGTCCTGATGTGGCGCCGAACGTGCTGGGCGTGCTGATGTCGTCAGGGAAATGCGGGCCCGGCAAGGCAGGAGCGGGGGGGGCAAATTAAAGAGCCAGTATGGCAAAAATTAGTGGGGCTAACTTTAAGAAATTGTGGCTAGGGTTTCCCACACACTCTAGATTGGTTCATAATGGCATAGTCATTGCTTGAGGTGACTTTGACATAAAAGGATATGTGCATGTACCAAGAGTGCACCATTTCATGTCCAACTAAACGTAGTGGAGTCAGTTCACAAATATATGTGCAAGTCATTCTGTAATTAATTAAGAGTAAGGGCCAAGAGCCAATGATATGCTTTCACTGCCTTTACCAAAATTACTTATCTGAAGGGATACCAGCTAAAACTGCCTTGAAATCTGATGGTGTCGAATTTCCCTGTTTAAAGGGGCAGTATCTTCACTTTGGTGGATGGCCTTTCCTTAGTGTAATCTATGGCTGAGTAGAAAAGATCCACTGTCTCCAAAATTCATGAAGATGATCATATGCATTTCTGTGAAAAATACTACTTTGTTTTTGTGGGTGACGGACAAGGCTGAGAGACATGCAGTTGAAATAGAAGAGTGCACATGTATAGGGGTGGCTTTGTATTAGCATGCCTTTTAGCAAAATGCATGTTTACTTTCCATATTATTAATCCATGTATTTATTTGTAGCTTGCCTTTCTTTCAAGATGAGACCCAAATCAACTCACAATAGAAATCAAAACAAAATCCATAAACCCACTTAATATATTTAAGAGTTTCTTAGTTCCTTTGCTAATTGAAAGGAAATCAAATTGAAACATTTAGCTGTAGAGATTTTAGTTAGGACCGTGAATGGAGAGGACTGTGCCCGGCGAGCTTCTGCTAAACCAGATCAACCAAGCACTCTGGGTTGAAGGCAAAGCTACAGAGGTTTATTCAATTTGACCAAAAGGGATGCAAGTACCAGCAAATGCTTCAGATCTGCAATCACAAATTCACAGAAAAATACAAGACATTTTTTGCAGTTCTGACAGAGGTTTTCTGACATCATTAACAAGAAGAGAAGAGCCCCGTAGCAGGAAGAAGAACAGCTGATGGTTGGTGCAAAACTAGGGGAAATGATAACCTGAGTATGCAGATGATTCCCTGATTGACTTAAGGGTCCAGTTCTGTTGAGACAAATGGGCAAAAGGGACAATCCCAAATAACTGAGGGCTCAGCTGCAGATTCAGAAGGCTAATGTATTGATATTTGTTTAGTCTTCTCTTCCATGAGAATGGCAGTCTTCAGCCTTAATTAGGGTTGCCACATGAATAAGGGGCAGGTACCTAAAAATAGGGAATTTTTCAGAAAAATAAGGGACACTTCATAAAAACTTTAAATTTATCCATTGATTTTCAAGTTTTTACAAAGTGTTCCTTAATTTGGTACCTGTCTCTTATTCTTATATCAAAAAGTGGCAACCCTAGCCTTAATTTAACAGGAAAAGATGTTAAGCCCATCTTGGTAACAAAAAGGATCACCTGTCTCTCATGCACACACAAAGGGTTTGAGTTTATCTGGCTTGAGATATCATTAGAAAGATCTTTTGTTAATTATATAGCGATCTCCGTTCCAAGGAGTGTATGCAAACAGGAGGCATGGGAAAGACAGATGCCTTCAGGATACATTAGATACAAATTTATACATTTAGAAATTGAGAAGTACACAAGCAATAAATGATGCCCCTTTATACATTTTTTAAAGGGTTTAGCTTGGATAGAGTTCGGGACACAGTTGTTGTTAGGTCCTTCCAGATCCTCAGAGGCTTCAAGATTGCAAAGCTTTGAAAGAATGGAAAATGGTTGTTTGTTTGTTTTTAAAAAAGGAAAAATCATATTTCTTGCTTGAAGTCTCTTTATTGAACATAACTTTTTGGGAAGGAGCGAGTGGAGTGGCTTGAAAACACAGACCTTCTACTTCTACCTGATCACTCAAAATGAACTGATGGTTCCTCACCCAAACCCCGCCCCTTGAGCCCCCAATATGAACATAAAAGTGTAATTTCACATTGGAAATCATGGCACAACAGAAACAGAATATTTCATTAATTTATTTTTTATGTTAAGAAAAAGAAACAATTTTCAAATGGACTCCCATGGGAAAGCAACAGAAGAGGAACAATCTGATAAGCACTAACCAAAGGTGCTACTATCCTGCTGTGCATGTGATTTATTTGCTGGAAGTTGACCATTGAATCATGCTGTCAGGATTGGGAAACCTGAGCTTTGGGGAAGGTCAGGTTCCCAACCTGTCATGAGGCAGCATCGACCTTTGGCCCAATTCCTGGAGTGACCTTGGCCATGTGTGCATGAGACTGCTGAGTCAGCCTGGGAGTGGAGTAACTTCCAGGTGCCTGGGAGGGAAGTGAGGTACTCCTCCGGGCTTGGACAGTGGACATTTGGACTCATGACGCCGCTCCTGTGACCCGGGTCATGCCCCTATGGACTACTGGGATTGCTGATTCATCGGAGCATGATGACACATTGCTTGGACATTGCAGTGGGTAGGGGAGGGGCACTGGGGTATATAAGGTGTGTTTGGGTGGCGGGCCGGCGCTTTAGCTTCACGGGTGCCGTACCTTCAATAAAATCGTGTTGGACCAAAACGACGTCTACGTGTGATCCCTACCGTGCATTGAAGAGTCGTTACAGAAGCTAAAGCCCCTGACCAACTATCCCAGCGATGGCGAGGTTGGCGTGGAACGAGGAGAAGTATCTGGACAGCTGGATTTTAGAGGATAATGAAGAAATCCGGAGAACTCAGGAGTGGGAGTGGACCACTCTTGACCGAGTAGGAAGTCCGGATGTATCCCGAGAGTTGGCGGCCCAGGAGAGGAGACTCCGTGAAGGAGAGCAACTGTGGCAAGCTCGGGTGGAGGAGATGGTTGCTTGCCGAGCGAAGAAGAGGGGTGAGGCTTGGCAAGTGGAGGAGCGCAGGAGCGCTGACCAGGCGGAGGAGTGCAAAGGCGCTCGTCTGGAAGGGATCCAGGAAGATCGTGGGAAGCGGTCTCGGAGTGGGCTGTTGAACCTGGCAACAGGAGGGGGTAGTGAGACCCCAGAGCCGGAGTCACCATCGGAGATTGATGTGTTGAACTGCAAATTGGAGGCAGTAGTGCAGATGGTGTCCGGATGTCCCAGAGGATGGATGAGAAGGACCAGAGAGAATCGATGTGGCAGGCCCCGGGAGGTGGAGATTTTACCTATTATACCTGGATGGATGGAGCATCCGGTGAGCATCCTAGATCTCCTTCGGGAGTGAGGAACCAAAGCCGAGATCGAGAGAATCCTATCCCGGCACATCCTAGATCTCCGTCGAGAGTGAGGATGATGGGAGAGGATTGCCCGAGAAGTCCAAGGAGGGGTCCGAGGGTCCCATCAGCCGGGATGGGAAGAGGTATTACAAGGCCTGGAAGTTTGCCGGGGCTGAGAATGGCTTCTCAAGAATTTGGAGGCCGAATGAAAAAGGAGCCATTGCGTGTGGAATTTGAAGGAGAGGCATCTAAAGTTGCCTTCTTTATTGCAGCAGTACAAGACCATATGGAAGATTATGGACATTTGTATCCCAGCCGAAAGCAGCCAAGTTAGAGCTATTGGTGCTGTGTTTAAGGGTCGAGCTGCCGAGTGGTATGTACAGTGCCACGATCGACGAGATCCCTGCCTGGGGTCGGTGAGGAGGTTCCTGCATGCCATCAAGAACAGATTTCGGGATCCTTTGGAAAGGATCAAAGCGAAGGAGGCGTTAAGGTGCTTGACCCAAGGTGCCAAGTCAGTAACTGAGTATGCTGAAGAATTTATGGGTCTCGCCGGGAAAGTAGCTGAGTGGTCGCAAGCTACCTTGCTGGAGCTGTTTAAAGATGGTTTGCGCAAGGAGATCCTGGAGTGGTGTCTTCACCGAGATGACCCGGGAGACATCGACAGATGGATTCAACTAGCTGGCAACGTAGAAGGGATCTTGGCCCAGGTGCAGAGGCGGCGAGCCCAACCGATGAGGTCGCGAGGCATGGGTCGTGCATGGAGTGAGAGCAGACCCAGAGGTGTTGAAGTTAAGCGGGTCAGCGACAGCCGTCCCAGTGGCAGCAAGAAACCCACATTGAGCCGAGTCCGCTGTTATGCTTGTAACCAGTCCGGACATTATGCTTATCAATGCCCCCAGAAGCCGGCAGTGAGAGTGGCTGCCGCTAAGGCTGCGGTGGTGGACAATATTGAAAACCCAAAAGTTGGGGTGAGAAGTAATATCCAATGTATTTTGGGATTGGTTAAGGGTGATCTTGTTGTAAAAAAGGAAGCTTTAGTAGATTGTGGATGTTCAGAGAATATCATGTCTCCACAATTAGTAGAGGAGTTGGGGGGTGACACAGAACCGTTAGAAACTCCAGTTACCTTTAAACAGTTAGATGGGACAACGATTGAAGGGGGTCCTTTCTCTGTGGGGACGAAGGGGTTAACAGGGCGAGTAGGGCCGTGGGAAGGAAGGATTGATTTTGTTATGGCTCCCATAAAAGGGCACGAGGTGGTGTTGGGCATGCCCTGGTTGGAAAAGGTGAACCCCAAGATTGACTGGAAGGCTGGGACGGTTCAGTGTGCCCCTAATGTTGAGAAGGGTGTTAGTAAAGAAGTGAAAGGAGTGCCCCAAGAATATTGGGATTACGCTGACGTGTTTAACCCTAAGTTAGCCCAAAAGCTTCCACCTGTTAGAAACGTACAATGTAGTATAGAGGTGAAGGAGGGGGCAGTTTTACCCAAGCCAAAAATCTACGCTATGACAGTCAAAGAAAAAGTTGCATTAAGGGAGCAAATAGATGATTATTTGAAAAAAGGGTTTATCAGACGATCGGAATCCCCTTTGGCTGCACCAGTGTTGTTCAGGGAAAAGAAGGATGGGAAACTGAGATTGTGCATTGACTATCGGGGGTTGAATGCCGTTAGTACAACAAACTGCTACCCCTTACCGTTGATTAAGGATCTGTTGGGACTGTTGGGAGGTTGTAAGTTTTTCACAAAACTGGATTTGATTGACGCGTTCCATATGATTCGTGTGAAAGAAAGTGACCAATGGAAGACAGCGTTCTCGTGCCCTCTCGGATTATACGAATGGCTCGTAATGCCATTCGGTTTAGCAGGGTCTCCAGGTCTGTTTATGCAGTTAATCAACGAGGTGTTACACCCCCTTTTGTATAAGGGGGTGTTTGTTTATTTAGATGACATCGTGGTGGCGACCAGTACGAAAGAGGAGCATGTGAAGTTAGTGCGTGAGGTGTTGGAGCGGTTGAGACAAGCGAGTTTATTTGCAAAGTTGAGTAAATGTGAATTTGGTAAAAATTGGATTGATTTTTTAGGGTACCGGATTGGCGAGAGTGGGGTGGCTATGGACCCGGCAAAGGTGGAGGACGTGTTGAGCTGGGAGGCTCAGCGCGCACGCCGGCAGTTGCAAGCCTTTCTAGGGTTAGCAAATTTTACCGGACTTTTATCCCAGGATTTGCAGTGATAGCCCTCCCGCTCACTGAGCTGTTGAAAACCAAGGGTAAAGGGGAGTCCAGGAAAGTCAGGTCGCCAGGTGCGGTGATTGACTGGACTCAGGATTGTCAGGAAGCATTTGTTAAGTTGAAGAAGGCTTTCACTGAGGGCCCTTTATTGCTGCATCCAGATGTGAATCGACCTTTTGTGGTTCAATGTGACGCCTCCGCTTGGGCTTATGGGGGTGCTTTGTTACAGGAGGATGGTCAGGGGAAATTGCGACCTTGTGCTTACTTTTCTAAAAAATTTGGTGAGCATGAACGTAAATGGCCTGTGTGGGAGAAGGAGGCATTTGCGGTTAAGAGTGCGTTAGTGACATGGCGTCAGTTTTTGGAAGGGGCAGCGTTCCCATTTGTAGTTATGACGGACCATCAAAATTTGGGTTATTTAAGAAACCCTCAGAAATTGTCTCCAAAGTTAGTGAGGTGGTCGCAATTTTTCAATAGGTTCAATTTTAAGTTGCAGCATATCAAGGGAAAAGAAAATGTGGTGGCGGATGCCTTGTCTAGATATCCTAGTGTAGGAGAGAATGGGCTGCACAAGGAGGGAGAGGTTTTTTCCAAGGAACAGTGGGGGTGTGCCGTGCAGACCCGGTCTCAGAAGAAGTTAGAGGATAAGAAGGAAGAGAAGGTGGTGGATGAATGGAGTTTAGAGTTGCAAAGAGGTTGTGCGGAGGACTTGTGGTTGATGGAACATGAGAAAGAATGTGTGAAGTTGAAAGGGTTGTGGATGATAGGAGGTAAAGTGTATGTGCCTCAGGTGCTGAGGAAGAAGGTGTTGGAAATGCATCATGATCACAAGACGGCTGGACATTGGGGGATTACTAAGACCGTATTGGCTATTAAGAAGAGGTACTGGTGGCCAGGTATGAAAGTGGAAATTAGGCATCATGTGGCAAGTTGTGAAGTGTGTGCTAAGAATAAGGTTCCCTCTGCCCGACCGCAGGGGTTGATACAAGTTGTTGCTGATCCAACAAGGCCATGGACACACGTTAGTACCGATTTTGTAGGAGAGTTGCCGTCGAGTAGGGGTTATCGGTATATTTGGACGGTTCTAGATATGTTTTCTAAACAGGCTCATTTTATTCCGTTGAAGGGGCTGCCGTCTGCGGAACGATTAGCAGAGTTGTATGTGCAGCATGTGTATAGGTTGCATGGTTGTCCAGAGCAGGTGTTGAGTGATAGGGGTGTCCAGTTTACTGCTCAGTTTTGGGGCAAGTTTTTGGAAGGATTGGGGGCACAGAGGAAACTGACATCTGCTTATCATCCTTGCTGTAATGGTGCTGCGGAGAGAGTGCAGAAGTCGTTGGGGACTTATTTAAGGGTTTTCAGTAATCAGGAGCAGAATAATTGGTCAGATCTCCTTCCTTATGCTGAGGTGGCGTACAATAGTTCTATCCACTCTTCTACCGGACGATCGCCCTTTGAGGTTGTTTATGGGCAGGAGGTGGCCCCTTTGCCGCAGCTGTTGGAGATAGAGGGGGAAGGAGGCAAAGGGGAGTGGAAAGTGCGAGCCCAGGAGGTTTGGAAGGAGGTGGCGGAGGCTTTGAGGAAAGCGCAACGCTCATATAAGCTGTTCGGAGATCACAAGCGGCAGGAGGGGGAGGAATATGCAGAGGGGGATTTAGTATGGCTGTCCACGGAGAACTTAAAACTAGGATACAAATCAAAGAAGTTAAGTCCAAAATTTATAGGGCCTTTTAAGGTTGAGAGAGTTGTTAATAAGGTGTCATATACCCTCCTGTTGCCCAAAAGTTTAGGGAAAGTACACCCGACTTTCCATTGCAGTTTTTTGAAGAAGTATGTAAGCCCATTCCCTCCACAGGATTGAATGATGTTTTGTTTTCCTCAGGGGGAGGACGAGGTGGAGGAGACCATTATGTCAGGATTGGGAAACCTGAGCTTTGGGGAAGGTCAGGTTCCCAACCTGTCATGAGGCAGCATCGACCTTTGGCCCAATTCCTGGAGTGACCTTGGCCATGTGTGCATGAGACTGCTGAGTCAGCCTGGGAGTGGAGTAACTTCCAGGTGCCTGGGAGGGAAGTGAGGTAACTCCTCCGGGCTTGGACATTGGACATTTGGACTCATGACGTCGCTCCTGTGACCCCGGGGTCATGCCCCTATGGACTACTGGGATTGCTGATTCATCGGAGCATGATGACACATTGCTTGGACATTGCAGTGGGTAGGGGAGGGGCACTGGGGTATATAAGGTGTGTTTGGGTGGCGGGCCGGCGCTTTAGCTTCACGGGTGCCGTACCTTCAATAAAATCGTGTTGGACCAAAACGACGTCTACGTGTGATCCCTACCGTGCATTGAAGAGTCGTTACACATGCTTAGTGCCTTCAAATGCATAAACTCTTTTTTGACTCACATGTAGGGCAGTAAGAGAAGTGACAAACAGCAATCTGCAAATATGCTAATTAGATCTGCAAATACCAGATCCACGAATATGGAGGGATGATTGTATTTCTGGGAGAGAGAGCTCTGCCAGTGCTGCTGACGCCGCCGCCATCTTGGCCAACGGAGAGGGGGCATTTCTGCGTATGTGTGCCAAACTAGAAAAAGGAATGGGGTTAATGTACTGGAGGAGATAGTGGGTGGCATTGACTGGGCAGTTGCAAATGCTATGCATGATCAAGCTCCAAATGATACTCTGCACTGTCTTATGGAACAGAGGAGGGAATATCTTTGAAAGCATTCTGTAAAAAATGATTACATTTAAAATAAATGGCATTCCAGCCAAAAATGTCATTCACTGTCTTTCGGCAAAAAGCACATCTAATTTCTGTCTTGATTTTAACAAAATACAAACATAAGTGATTGTGCTGTTGAACGCTGGGCCCGTCGAATGGCTGTTTCTAGGACATGACCTCTGTTTGCCCAACGGGACGCCAGGGTGCCTAAGCTGGAAGGGCCCCTTAGTTTCCTCAATGATAAAGTATTTCGAGGCTTGAAATAGATTTAACAAAGTTCTTTATTTGGGCATAAATCTTAACAAACTGGAAGGCTTCAAACAGGTGACTTTCTCAGTCTGCAGCAACAGGCTGGCAAACTGGGCAATACTGGTCTTCTCCTTTAGGGGAAAATCCTATGACCCTTCCCTGGGCAATCTTTCTTTACCTTGCTGTTGTGAGGCCCCTTCTTCCGACTCCAAGCTGCGTTATGGATAGCCAGATGTCCCGTACCAGGCAAGGTTCCTGTCGATTAGCCAGGCTGTGGGGACTGTAGGTGATCCCTTCACAAAGGACTGTGAAACTGTTCTGTATTTCTCCAGCAAAAACTGGATCTGTGTTTCTCCAGCAAAGCTGTAATATTTAATGCCTTTTCCCAAGTAGGAAGGAATAGTCTACCTTAAATCACATCTTCTCCAATAGAGTAGTTGTTAAGACTGAGAGGAAAACATCCCCCTTCCCTCCCAAATCCTGGGGATAGGGGCAGGTCTGCAACTCTTGATTGATTGGCAGCCCTCTGGGCCCATAAATGCAAACCAAGAAAGTCACCTACAACATAAAATGCAAGGGAATGAGCTCCTGCAAACTTGTAGTGCAACAAAGGGAAAACAGAGCCCTATTGGCACTGCTGTGCCAGAACAGTGACAGTGATAATAAAACTGCCAAAACCTTTTCTCACTTTCCTTTCATCCTTTTTTGACCCTGCAGTTCAGAATTTGAACATGAAACAACATTAACTGCATGCCATTTCTTTGTACCTTGCACTCCTTGAGTGTGATGAAAATGAGTCCAAATCCTGGTAGATTCAAGACTGAAATGCATTTAGCATTCATCTGAATTAGCCCCAGTGTAAAACATTTACTGGAGAAGAGCAGGCATTCCTCTATAAACATACGATTATGTCTGGTAGCTTGAGAAAGAGCCCCAGGTGTCTTGCAACATGTCATGCTTGGTGGTTTTGTTTGTAAAAGCCAATGACAAAACAAAAGCTTTTTGTGTTTATCTTTAGTTAGCTAGCATATGTTATCCTGTTTGGTGTGTTGGACCAGCCCAGTGCTGTCAGAATGTTTCGTGTCTCTTGCTAAAGGAAACCATAGTATCTCTAAGAAAAATCAGTTTCCTCAAACCAGGACTGGATTATTAATAGTTCAATTGCTGCAACTGCTGCAGGCCATCACTGGCTCAGACTCACTGCTCAAAACCTAAGGTGTAGTTTGCCTTTCAACCCCAGTTATTTCTTGAATCTCCCAGAGTTTCTTATATCATGGATACTTTGTATATTGCTTGAGCAATCAAACATTTCGTTTTAGAGTATCTATACGCTGCACTTCATGCCAAAAAGACTCCTAAGGAGGCTTAGAAATAATTAATCTGATATCTGCATGCCTCGGGCTTTCAATTAAATAGGAAACATAGGAAAAGAAAGTAGTAATGGGGAAGGAGTTAAGTTCAGCAGATGCTGGCTGCTCTTCTTTCCCCCAGAAGCCACAGCAATGGCAGTTGTGACATGGAGAAACTGCTACAGACTGCTGGGGCCAAGGCACAATGCAGATGAGTCTTACTCAGTGGTTCCCAAACTTATTTGGCCTGCCGCCCCCTTTCCAGAAAACTTATTATTCAGCAACCCCCTAGAAATTATTTTTTTAATTTTTAATTGCAATTAAACAGAAAGATATATGTATTAATGTGTTTACACTGTAAAATTAATGTATTGTAGTTTGATGCTACTTTAAACTGTCGTGGCTTAATGCTATGGGACCCAGGGAGTTGAAGTTTTACAAGGTCTTCCCCTTTATTTTGCCAAAGAGTGCTGGTGTCTAACCCACCTCCCAAAGTTTACTTCTTAAAGTGGAGTCAAACTGTGTTAACTCAACAGTGTAGAGAGGCACACCTTCCGATTCAAATTTGCCATACATACTCCAACAGAGGGGGGTCCTTCTATACAGCCCCATATCTCAGAATGTCAAGGCAGAAAATCCCATATTAACCCAGTTCAAAGCAGATATTGTGGGATTTCCTCCCTTGATATTCTGGGATATAGGGCTGTATGGAAGGGCCCAGAGACAAGCAAGGAAGCAAACCAGGGCCAAGCAAGTAAAAACATGGGGCTAGTAGGCAAAACAAGGTAAATGTAGCAACCCAGCCTCCGTTTCAGCCGGGGGGTGGGGTGCCGCTCCAGGGGTCCCAATTGCCTTGGACCCAGATGCAAGGGATGATGGACATGCATCCCCGACTGACAGTTTGCAATGGGATGACACCTGGCCTTCTGCTTACTCGGATGATGAAGGCCAGCTAGATTCCGGATCAGACACATCAGATTGTGAATATGAGAAACCGGGAGGTTTCGGTTCATAGGAACGTTTGTTGCCGCCAGCTGCGGAGGAAGAGATGGAAACCGAAGTGGACGCCCAGCTGTCCATGGAGGAGCAGATCGGCTGCACCTGCAGGACAGCATTTTACCACCTACGGTTGGCTAAGCGCTTGGCTCCCTACCTCTCCCAACACGACCTAGCTACAGTGATCCAAGCCACGGTCATCTCTAGGCTCGACTACTGTAATGCGCTTTACATTGGCCTTCCCCTGTCGATGATCCGGAAGCTTAAGCTAGTGCAGCATGCGCAGCGTCTCCTTAAGGGAGCTTCAAGATCCGACCGCACGACTCCACTCTTGCACTGCGCCAGCTGCACTGGCTCGATTGAATTCGGGTCCTCTTCAAGGTGTTAGTTCTAACTTTCAAGGCCATTTATGGTTTGGGGCCAGTGTACTTGAGGGAGCGACTTACCCCTTATGTGCCTGCGAGATCACTGCGCTCTGAGGAGCTCAACCTCTTATTTATTTATTTATTTTTATTTATTTATTTATTGGAGCTTCTTCACCGCCGACTCCCGAGGGCTCGCGGCGGCTCACAGAACCAATGGCACAGCGCCAAAGGGTTAAAAACATAGGGCAATAAAAACATAGTTAAAACAGAACAATACAATATAACCAGTTAAGTAGTAGCAAATATCGCAGCCCAGGCGGTGTAGACATGACCTACTCCCGAGCCTGCCTAAACAGATGGGTTTTGCAGGCCGTCTAAATGGAAGTAGGTCATTCAGGGCTCTGGCTTCGGCTGGGAGGGCGTTCCAGGCGTGGGAGCTATAACAGAGAACGCCCTCCGGCGGGTCGATGTTAGATGTGCCAACTTTACAGATGGTACTACCAAAAGGTTGGCCTCTTCGGACCGAAGTGATCTTGCTGGGCAATATGGGGTGAGACGGTCCCTCAGATACGCTGGCCCCAGGCCGTGTATGGCCTTGAAGGTAAGAACCAACACTTTGAAGGCGACCCGGTGCTCAATAGGTAGCCAGTGCAGATCCTGCAAAATTGGTGTTATGCGGCAACCTGCTGGAGCCCCAGACAGGAGCCGGGCGGCAGTGTTCTGCACCAGCTTGAGCTTCCGGATCGGCGACATGGAGGCAGGCCAACGTAGCGCGTTACAGTAGTCTAGCCTTGAGATGACCGTGGCTTGGATCACC